>CM060308.1:104351674-104352817 GCA_030674185.1 Monoplex corrugatus | reverse complement strand
CATCTGCTGTTATTCTGCATGAGGGGATTTCATGTTTTTTTTACTGATCACCATGACTTCAGTCTTCCTGCTGTTTAGTTCCAACCCCTTACCTTTGCTTTCTATTTCTAGTATTTTCACAAGGTTTTGTAGGTCCCTGTCATTTTCTGCAGTTAGCACGGTGTCATCTGCGTATCGAATGTTGTTTATCATTTTCCCTCCAACCTTTAATCCAGGGTCTTCCTTTAGGTTTCTCATGATGTTTTCGCTATAAAGTGAAAACAGATCTGGTGACAAAAAACAACCCTGTCGGACTCCTCTTTTGATGTTTTGGAAAGAGCTTACAACGTTTTCTATTCTCATCGCATCTGTTTGTTCCCAATACATATTTCTGATTATTCGTAGATCTTTTCCATCAATATTGAGTCTTTCTCGTAGGTTGATCAGTTTTTCATGCCTTACCGGATCGAAAGCCGTGGTATAATCAACAAAGCATAAATATAAATAGACTAAACATGAAAAATTAAATATTTACTATATAAAACATATTTAAGACATTTGAAAATCATATTTGCGTCGTTATAACATATGTAAAATTATCTTTGCCAGAAGTGTAAGGCAGAAGAATAAACCAAAGAAGATGATGATATAAGACTTGCTTTCAACCAAAAAGGATTAAAACTGAAAATCTTAAAACCATGAATTCCGTATGAGAAACGGATAAAAAACAAAACAAAACAAAACAAAACAAAACAAAAAAAACAAAAAACAAACAAACAAAACAAAAAACAAAAAAACAAAAAAAAATAAACAAAAAAAGTAAAACAGCATCCTCCTAAATCCATTTTGCTTTCATTCTTCAATGCAGCATTTGACAGATAACGCTGAGGAGGCCTGTTCCCACCATGACGAGCCATATCACCCACAACTCTAGAGTCATCATCATCATCATTAAGTGCCCTGCCACATGGCGTTGGCGACCATGGACTTCCATCCATCTCTATCTCTCATTGCCCCTAGCATCTCCCCCACCCTCCTCATCCCCAGCTACTCTGCAAGTCCGTCCAGCATTCTCTCCCTGGGTCTACCTTGTGCTCTATTTCCTTCCAGCTTTCCCGTTGTGACCAGGTGCTCCAAATCCCCCTTCCTCATAAAATGGCCTAT
>CM060308.1:104339174-104346674 GCA_030674185.1 Monoplex corrugatus | reverse complement strand
CTCTGGTTGTGTCTGTCACCTTCATTGTCTTCACCTTGCCTTTTGACGTGTTAAATGTCATGTGGGATTCACTTCTTGAGAGGAATGAGGGAATTAAGGATGAAATATTACTGCGCTTTTCAGATAGTCTTGTTACATGTCTCGACTGTTTCAATTATTCCATGAACTTTTATCTGTACTGTTTGACAGGCAAAAGGTTTAGAAAAGAGTTCCTTAAGCTGATGACCAGTCTACTTCCTTGTATCAGGTCTTCCAAATGAATAAGAAGTAGTTCATTCTGAATTATTCATGGTCAAAGAATTAGTTAGGTGTTAATTCAGCAACAGAAAGTGATGTAACAGTAGTTCTGCAGAAACACTACCACCACCACAATCATTACGAACAATAATAACAGCAACAATAGAAACACTAGCAATAACAAAAACAGTAGTGGCATAATAATAACTTTGAAATAGCTTTTAAGATATAAGGCTTTTGACACTGTCAGCGTGATTCAGTTTAGTCATGTGTAAAGACAACAATTATAGTCACATTTAATTTAACATGTAAGGTTTTCTTGAATATTTCTTTCAACACACAGACACATATATAGACACAGACAAATACATAGACAGAGTAACAGACTGTCTGACAGACAGACAAACACACACGCAAACACACACACACACACACACACACACACACACACACACACACACACACACACACACACACACACACACACACACACACACACACACACACGTGTATACTCTCTCTGTCTCTGATTAACACATGTATACAGATAAATTTCACAAATACAAACATAATATATAGTCATGTCCACAAACACACACATGAACACTTACATACAGAAACACGTACATACACACACACGTACACATACACATACATAGACACTAACACATGCACGCACACACAAAAACACGCAAACACACATATACCTCACCCCCCTCCATACACACAAATACCCGTGCACACGGATACACATGCACTTACATGCTGTCAAAATGCATTTGACATCAAAACAAAACAAAAAAAACCAACAACAACCAAAACAAAACAAACAACAACAACAAAATACTTGTAGCAAACATATATTTCACCAATGTAAAATAATCTTATCAGTGTTTTTTTTCCCTTTTTCTTTCATTGCACTCCTTTTTGACCTTTCCTTCAAGATATATCGATGGTTCATTCATCTTCTCTCTTTGCAAACTGTCCATCGCCATAGTGTTTGAACTGTAAGGAGCAAAATCAGCGAGTGTATATTTTTTTCTTTCTAACCTTATGGATTCAAAAGCTCAATAAATTGACAAAACACACAACATATGAATCGTTTTTGAATAGTTTACAATTTGATTGGGCCTTAAGTTGGTGGCTGGGGCATAACAGTTGTTACGAAATGTAATGCGATGTAGCGTTGTATATGTCATGATGTTTCGTGTAACGTTGTGTTATGTATTGTATTGCCATGTTATGTGATGTAACTTGATGGTATGTCGTGTTATCAAGTTTCATGTAAAACCCATTGGAGATGGGAGGGCCATTTCAGTATAAGCAGTGTGTTCTACAAATCTTTACATACAAGTTTTAGCATTTGTGAATGGGTACATGTATTGACTGCATTTTAGGCTCAAATAAATGTGATGTGCGGCAGCAGTTCGGGATCATTTAGGTCAGTTTGTATTTGATTTTTTTTACAGTGTTCTTACTTATGTTTACGTTTGTATTGAGGGTTGTATTTTCAATATCCCTCTGATGATAAACTGGATGGAACGGTCAAAACGAGGGACTTATTCTTAGATTATATATATAATTAACGCTCAGCAAATTAGAGCGAACCAATCAACTGTGAAAATTGGATGCTGTTCATGTTCATGACAATTGCTGGGGAAACGCCGAGGAGGTCAAGATCATTCGTAACATCAGCCTTCAGAGTCAGGGTTCTGCCTTGTCCATGTCGAAGGTTGACATGGTCGCTGAGGTTGGCAGACAATATGTCACCCAGAAATCCTTAGATTACGGATGCGAAAACATTGATTTGTGTATTAAATTTTCTTTCCCAGTTTTTTTTTTTTTTTGGACAAAGTGTTGTATACGTTTTGAAATGGCTATAGCCACGATATCGTTATGCTCAGTTAGCTGGACTTTAAAGACTAAGTTCCATGTGATATATTGTCATGTAATCCAATGTAGTGTCATGAAATGTGATGTAACAGCGTACCGTATAATATCAGTGAGAGTGATCTGGCAGCACTGTTTCTGACGACTGTTATCACTGATCAAGGAGTGCAGCCTGTTGACTTCCACTGATCTAAGACACCATCTGATTTGTGCTCTTAACACTGTTGATGTCAATCAAATAAGATAGAGTGGTACGCTTTACACGATATGCTTGTAAACCTGAACATCCCACAATGCTAAGATGTTAAGTATCCCTAAGACACAGGATAGTAAAATATCAGGGGAGGGGGGGATCTGTATTTTGACTTAAAAAAACTGTACTTCCAAGAAACATTCAGAGGACATTGGGAAAAACTTCTGCAATCTACAGACAAACCCTATCATCACGTCACCACCAGTAAAAGATGAGTGATGGGGATGGCGTTAGCTACATAACAAACAAGGTTTTGATTTAATTAAACATGTGTTTATTTACGAAGTATGTCCTTCTGAAACCATTTCGGTTTAAACATGTGTTTGTTTAATAAATGTGTTGCATGGAAGCATTTTTCGTTTCATCCAATCATTTGTGTGATACCTGTGTCATATTGACATCATTTTTTTCACATTAATCACGTGCTTAATAATCACTTCAAATGTGTGTACTATATAAATGATTATCAGTTTCAACACGCACCCACACACGCTCGCTTATACTCATAATAAATGCTGAACAGGCAGTTCATCAAATCTCAACAACAGAGAAAAAATATCTGAAACATATCCAAGAATTGTGACTTTAAAAATATATTTATTTGGAAAGAAAAACAACTCTGACAATTTCATTGAATTGAATTGTATCGTATTGTATGGTAAGGCGTTGTATTGTATTGTATTGTATTATGTTCTGCAGTTTGTCTTATATTGTATTTTGTTGTATTGTTACACATTCAGTTGAAACTTTTTGTATCGTGTAGATTTGTAATGTGTTGCATTATATTGTACTATTGCGTCATATTGTACTATTTACATTGTATTGTAGATATGTGTTGTATTGTTGTGTATTGTATTGTATTGTATTGTATCGTATTGTACTTTATGTGATCTAGTGGATAAAACAGCCGTCTAGGTTGTGAGAAACTTGGATTCAATTCTCAGTCCACTATTGATAGGAATCTTTAAGCTAGTTTTTTTATATGAGACAATAGAGCTTCCATCTGCACAACAGGCTTTGTGCACAAAAAATAACTCGTGGCAATTGCCCTATCCCAGGCAAAATTCTGTCAAAAAAATTCACTGTCCTAGGTGAGCACAAAAAACGACAGAAAAAACAGAATTGTAGTTTGACAGTGTGACGACGTGCTCTTCCCAATGACAGAAAGATCGACTTTCACGTGGTAAATCTGCTGGGATAAAAAGAAACAAAATATCCAAATACCATTGTGAGACTTGTCACAGATACTGTGACCCATCATACCCTGACCTCGTGGTTACATGACCTCCATTACCGTTTTCCTGTACCGTTTTCTTACCTGATTGTGAATTCACGTTGAGATCTTCGGTGTCTGTGGTTCATGAGAGACATCGTTGGTGAGCCATCCATGGTCTCCTTACTGTCACAATTACAGGGCTTAGTAGGCCGTGTCCTTAGTAAGTTAGATAAAAACAGGAACTGTTGGACATCATCAGTATGTCACAGCAACAGTCTTGTGGGACTGCTCTAATAGCTGACTCTTTGGCAGGTCGATACCTCTGGTTCCCATGGACTTCCTGGCACTGTGACTTTGACTGAATGAACTTGGGTTTGCATGTGTATTGTGGAGCTGGAATGAGCAATGTGGGATCAACACCACTGAGGCAGCGCTGTTGTTGGAACAGAAAGTAAAACGACAGAAACATGTACTATGACAGCAGTGTAACACTTGACATCCTTGTTTCTTGTACGTGTTTTCTTGTATTTTATAATTAGTACAGTGATGGCTCAGTGCTAAAAGAGTTAACAGATTTCCCTAGGAAAAAAGAAGCCATGTGCTGTTTCTCCTCGAAGAGTACTTTTGTACCCGCTGTGCTGTGTCCAGGTTAGTGGTCAAGGGGCTAGACTTTCAAATGAAACAATAAACTAAGCTTCCATACACAGCACATGTGACAAGGCAGACAACAACAACCAGTTTTTTTTTCTCTTGTATAGATGGACATGACTTTCAGGTGGGTAAACGTCGAACGTCCGACTGAAAGGCTCCAGGTTCGATCCACATGGACGATAAAGGATGGATATTATTCCAATCTTCAAGTCCAACATGGGAGCAGATCTGTCAGTGCCTAAGCGCCCTTCATGTGTATGCACATGTAAAATATCAAATAAGCACGTCAATGATCCTGTGAGTCATGTCAGTATTTGGTGGCTAATTAAAACATGTATATACGTAACATCGGCATCCACCAACGATTCAGAATGTTTCTGTTTCAGTTTCCCAAGATAATGTCTCCATGCTTGGACTAAATTCCATATGCATTGATGCCACTGTTGATGTGTGATGTAGAAGAGCCAAAGTGATCGAGATAAAACCCAAATCTGCACAGAAGCCATATGTGCTGGCAAAGTTTTGGGGTCCTAATTAGCGTGTAGGTTTTATACAGATTGCATAACAACAGTAGAATGTTGTCAGTTCATCTAACAGCTTGAGTTCTTAGTGCTGCGTTATGAAATTCTGATTAACTGTAATGTACTCTGTGTCCACATGAGTCTGGAGAATGGCGCCATACAAGAATGGTTTGAGATGATAATTATAAAGATATAGTGCGTCAATAAACACACGGTTAGTTCAATGCAGCCATAATATATCAATGTTTTTTCTTTCAAAAGTAGGACACATTCATTACCCACTCAATGTAGTCACGATAACACTTCCGTATTGGCAAGTTATATAAAGCTTATCATTGTTATCATTATTGTTATTGTTATTTCTGTTATTATTATTATTACTGTTATTACTATAATTATTATTGTTGTTGTTGTTGTTATTATTATCATTATTATTATTACGATGAACATTAATTGTATAATGCTAGTCACCAGAATCATTTGCAGTCACTTCACGTTACACATTATCAGACTTTTTAGTGGGGTATGGAAAACTCAAGTGACTTGTGTGCAGCAAGCAAACAAAGAACACTGACTTGTGTGCAGCAGTCAGACAAAGAACACTGACTTGTGTGCAGCAAACAAAGAACACTGACTTGTGTGCAGCAAGCAGACAAAGAACACTGACTTGTGTGCAGCAAGCAGACAAAGAACACTGACTTGTGTGCAGCTGACAAAGAACACTGACTTGTGTGCAGCAAACAAAGAACACTGACTTGTGTGCAGCAGACAGACAAAGAACATTGACGTGTGTGTAGCAAACAGACAAAGAACACTGACTTGTGTGCAGCAAACAGACAAAGAACACTGTCTTGTGTGCAGCAAAAAGACAAAGAACACTGACGTGTGTGCCACAAACAGACAAAGAACACTGACGTGTGTGCAGCAAGCAAACAAAGAACACTGACTTGTGTGCAGCAAACAGACAAAGAACACTGACGTGTGTGCAGAAAGCAAACAAAAAACACTGGCATGTATGCAGCAGACAGACAAAGAACACTGACTTGTGTGCAGCAAGCAAACAAAGAACACTGACTTGTGTGCAGGAAAAAGAAAAAGAACACTGACTTATGTGCAGCAAACAGACAAAGAACACTGACTTGTGTGCAGCAGGCAGACAAAGAACACTGACTTCTGTGCAGGAAAAAAAGAACACCGACTTGTGTGCAGCAGACAGACAAAGAACACTGACTTGTGTGCAGCAAACAGACAAAGAACACTGACTTGTGTGCAGCAGACAGACAAAGAACACTGACTTGTGTGCAGCAAACAGACAAAGAACACTGACTTGTGTGCAGCAGACATACAATGAACACTGACGTGTGTGCAGCAAGCAAACAAAGAACACTGACTTGTGTGCAGCAAACAAAGAGCACTGACTTGTGTGCAGCAAACAAAGAACACTGACTTGTGTGTGTGTGCATCAAACAAAGAACACTGACTTGTGTGCAACAAACAAAGAACAATGACTTGTGTCTGCAGCAGACATACAAAGAACACTGACTTGTGTGCAACAGACAAAGAACACTGACTTGTGTGCAGCAGACAGACAAAGAACACTGACTTGTGTGCATCAGACAGACACAGAACACTGACTTGTGTGCAGCAGACAGACAAAGAACACTGACTTGTGTGCATCAGACAGACAAAGAACACTGACTTGTGTGCAGCAGACAGACAAAGAACAATGACTTTTGTGCAGCAGACAAAGAACACTGACCTGTGTGCAGCAGACAGACAAAGAACACTGATTTGTGTACAGCAGACAAAGAACACTGACTTGTGTGCAGCAGACAAACAAAGAACACTGATTTGTGTACAGCAGACAAAGAACACTGACTTGTGTGCAGCAGACAGACAAAGAACACTGATTTGTGTGCGGCAGACAGACAAAGAACACTGACTTGTGTGCAGCAGACAGACAAAGAACACTGACTTGTGTGCAGCAGACAGACAAAGAACACTGACTTATGTGCAGCAGACAGACAAAGAACACCGACTTGTGTGCAGCAAGCAAACAAAGAACACTGACTTGTGTGCAGGAAAAAGAAAAAGAACACTGACTTATGTGCAGCAAACAGACAAAGAACACTGACTTGTGTGCAGCAGGCAGACAAAGAACACTGACTTCTGTGCAGGAAAAAAAGAACACCGACTTGTGTGCAGCAGACAGACAAAGAACACTGACTTGTGTGCAGCAAACAGACAAAGAACACTGACTTGTGTGCAGCAGACAGACAAAGAACACTGACTTGTGTGCAGCAAACAGACAAAGAACACTGACTTGTGTGCAGCAGACATACAATGAACACTGACGTGTGTGCAGCAAGCAAACAAAGAACACTGACTTGTGTGCAGCAAACAAAGAGCACTGACTTGTGTGCAGCAAACAAAAAACACTGACTTGTGTGTGTGTGCATCAAACAAAGAACACTGACTTGTGTGCAACAAACAAAGAACAATGACTTGTGTCTGCAGCTGACATACAAAGAACACTGACTTGTGTGCAACAGACAAAGAACACTGACTTGTGTGCAGCAGACAGACAAAGAACACCGACTTGTGTGCAGCAGACAGACAAAGAACACTGATTTGTGTGCAGCAGACAGACAAAGAACACTGACTTGTGTGCAGCAGACAGACAAAGAACACTGACTTGTGTGCAGCAGACAGACAAAGAACACTGACTTATG
>CM060308.1:104319174-104334174 GCA_030674185.1 Monoplex corrugatus | reverse complement strand
TGTACCACTTAATACATATACCCAATAATCAATTCTAAGAGAAAGTACGTAAGACCTTATCGAACACATACAGGTGAATGGACCAGCATGGCAGAAAATGATAGGAAGAAATGACAGAAAGCAAAGAAGAAAGAAAGGAACAAAGACAGTGACAGAAAAGAGGAAATTTCTAGCACAGAATTTCCAGAAGGTGGGGATACTATTTATACTGAAAGAGGCCCTGGTATTCTGACAGTGGGAGTTGTTTTGCCTCAATGAACATAACACAACTAACATAACGACAAAATCCTAAGAAATAAGAGGGAAGCAGGGAGATCTTTTTTATAATATAATCAAAGGACAAAACTCTTGAGAATTACCTCCCATGTTGTATAGAACTTCTCAAACCTAACAGTTTTTGTACTTTGTATCTGCTTCTATGCTAGCTGAATGGGTAGCGCAAACTGTGTTAGGTTTGAGAAGTTCTATACAACATGGGAGGCAATTCTCAAGAGTTATGTCCTTTGATTATATGACAAAATCCTACTTAGCGAATTGTCTGCTCTTTCCAGCACTCCTAGACCAGTGGCAAGGGGGCTAGACTTTCGGATGACATACACACACACACACACACACACAATTAACAAGAAAATCTGTTATAACACACACACACACACACAGAGAAAGACAGAGACAGAGAGACAGAGACAGACAGAGACAGAGACAGAGAGAGACAGAGAGACAGAATGACAGAGAGAGACAGAGAGACAGACAGACAGACAGACATAGAGAGAGAGAGAGAGAGAGAGAGAGAGAGAGAGAGAGAGAGAGAGAGAGAGAGAATTAAGAAGAAGCCAACTACAAACACTCAAATATCATGAAAATAAAGAGACACCTACATACTGATCAAAGAGTCATTACTTCTATGGTCAAGTCATTCAACGGAATTCCTCATCAGTTCTATGATCAAGGAGTCATCAATTGTATGACCAAAGAGTCATCAATTGTAAGATCAAAGAGTCATCAATTCTATGATCAAGGAGCCATCAATTGTATGATCAAAGAGTCATCAATTGTATGGTTGTCAATTCATTCAGCTCAATTCATTCAGCTCAATTCGTCCTGATCAAAGAGTTGTTAATTCCAGGGTTCACTTCATTCATTTCTCTGTTAAACACATCACAGACGGTTTTTTTGTTCGAGTTCGTTCGTTCTTTAATTTAACGTCTTTTCACTACAAGTGATATTAGACGGTTTGTTCGAGTTATCAGTCTCTCTCTCTCTCTCTCTCTCTCTCTCTCTCTCTCTCTCTCTCTCTCTCTCTCTCTCTCTCTCTCTCTCTCTCTCTCTCTCTCTCTCTCTCTCTCTCTGTGTGTGTGTGTGTGTGTTTGCGTGTGTGTGTGTATGTTTGCGTGTGTGTGTGTGTGTGCGTGTGTAAGTGTGTATGTGTGTGTGTGTGTATGTGTTCGTGTGTGTGTGTGTTTGTATGTGTGTGTCTGTGGTTGTATTGGTATGTGCGTTTGCGTGTACATGTGTGTGTGTGTGCGTGTGCGTGTGCGTGTGTATGTGTGTATGTGTGTGTACATGTGTGTGTGCGTGTGTACATGTATGTCTATGTTTGTGTATGTGTTCTTGATTTGATTTAACGTCTTTTCACTATGAGTGATATTAGACAGTTGTGTATGTGTGTGTGTGTGTGTGTTTATGTGTGCGTATGTGTGTGTGCCCGTGTGTGTATGTATATGTGTGTGTGTGTGCGTATGTACATGTGTGTGTATGTGTGTGTATGTGTGTGCGTGTGTGTGTGTCTGTGTGTCTGTGTGTGTCTGTGTGTGTATGATGTATGTGTGTGTGTGTGTGTGTGTGTGTGTGTGTGTGTGTGTGTGTGTGTCTGTGTGTCTGTGTGTGTCTGTGTGTGTATGATGTATGTGTGTGTGCTGTGTGCATGTTTTTCATTTACATATTTGCTTGCTTCCCTGTCTGTTAGTGTAAATATTCATCATCATCAGGTGCCCTGCCACATGGCGTTGGCGATCATGGACTTCCATCTGTCTCTATCTCTTGTTGCCTCAAGCATCTCTTCCACCCTCCTTGTCTTAAGCCACTCTGCAAGTCCGTCTAGTATTTTATCCCTGGGTCTACCTGGTGCTATCTTTCCCTCCAGCTTTCCCGTTGTGACCAGGTGCTCCAATTCCCCTTTCCTCATAAAATGACCTATAAATGTTGCCTGTCTTTTCCTAATCTTCTTTATCAATAATCTACTTTTGTCTGCCTCCATCAAGACTGTCTCGTTTGTTTTCTTTGCTGTCCATGGAACTCTCAACATTCTTCTTAGAAACCACATCTCGGCTGCATCAATCTTGTTCTGGCTTTACTTGTTGACTGTCCACGCCTCACCACTGTGTAACTATCAGTCTGTATTACATAACGACTACAGGGTCAGAGACACAATGGAAGCAAGCAACGGTTGTTTTAACCCTTTGACTCCCGCATCCTGTAGGAAGTTGGTGGACAGGGTGCGGGAGTCAAAGGGTTCATTTTCTCTTTGACTAACACTAATCTACCTTCAAACAGTACCAACATCAATAACTGTTCCACATGGCAGTAGCTGCAGTGGACAGTAGTAGCAGTAATAGCAGTAGTAGTATCAGTAGTGGTATAGTAGTGGTGGTAATAGTAGTAATAGCAGCAGCAGTATCAGTAGTAGTAGTAGTAGTAGTAGTAGTAGTAGTAGTAGTAGTCGTAGTATAGTAATTGTCAGCAATGTTCCACACAGCAATAGCTGCCATTGGCAGTAGTAGCAGTAACAGCAGTAGTAGTAATAGTAGCAGTAGTAATATTAGTAGTAGTAGTAATAGTAGCAGTAGTAATATTAGTAGTAGTAGTAATAGTAGCAGTAGTAATAGCAGTAGTGGTAACAGCAGTAGTGGTAGTAGTAGTAGTAATATTAGTAGTGGTAATAGTAATTGCAGCAGCAGCAGTAGCAGTGTTGGTAGTAGTAGTAGTAATATTAGTAGTGGTAATAGTAGTAGTGGTAATAGTAGTAGTGGTAATAGTAATTGCAGCAGCAGCGGTAGCAGTGTTGGTAATAGTAGTAGTAATAGTAGTAGTGGTAATAGTAATAGTGGTATTAGCAGTAGAGGTAATAGTAGTAGTGGTAACAGTAGTAGTGGTAATAGTAGTAGTGGTAATAGTAGTAGTGGTAATAGTAGTAGTGGTAATAGTAGTAGTGGTATTAGCAGTAGTGGTAATAGTAATAGTGGTAATAGTAGTAGTGGTAATAGTAGTAGTGGTATTAGCAGTAGTGGTAATAGTAGTAGTGGTAATAGTAGTAGTGGTAATAGTAGTAGTGGTAATAGTAGTAGTGGTAATAGTAGTAGTGGTAATAGTAGTAGTGGTAATAGTAGTAGTGGTAATAGTAATAGTGATAATAGTAATAGTGGTATTAGCATAGAGGTAATATTAGTAGTAGTAATAGTAGTAGTGGTAATAGTAGTAGTGGTAATAGTAGTAGTGGTAATAGTAGTAGTGGTAATAGTAGTAGTGGTAATAGTAATAGTGGTATTAGCAGTAGAGGTAATATTAGTAGTAGTAATAGTAGTAGTGGTAATAGTAGTAGTGGTAATAGTAGTAGTGGTATTAGCAGTAGTGGTAATAGTAGTAGTGGTAATAGTAGTAGAGGTAATAGTAGTAGTAGTAGTAGTAGTAGTAGTAGTAATAGTAGTAGTGGTAATAGTAGTAGTGGTAATAGTAGTAGAGGTAATAGTAGTAGTGGTAATAGTAGTAGTGGTAATAGCAGTAGTGGTAATAGTAGTAGAGGTAATAGTAGTAGTGGTAATAGTAGTAGTGGTAATAGTAATAGTGGTATTAGCAGTAGAGGTAATATTAATAGTAGTAATAGTAGTAGAGGTAATAGCAGTAGTGGTAATAGTAGTAGTGGTAATAGTAGTAGTGGTAATAGTAGTAGAGGTAATAGTAGTAGTGGTAATAGTAGTAGTGGTAATAGCAGTAGAGGTAATAGTAGTAGTGGTAATAGTAGTAGTGGTAATAGTAGTAGTGGTAATAGTAGTAGAGGTAATAGTAGTAGTGGTAATAGTAGTAGTGGTAATAGCAGTAGAGGTAATAGTAGTAGTGGTAATAGTAGTATGTGGTAATAGTAGTAGTGGTAATATAGTAGTGGTAATAGTAGTAATGGTAATAGTAGTATTGGTAATAGTAGTAGTGGTAATAGTAGTAGTGGTAATAGTAGTAGTGGTAATAGTAGTAGTGATAATAGTAGTAGTGGTAATAGTAGTAGTGGTAATAGTAGTAGTGGTAATAGTAGTAGTGGTAATAGTAGTAGTGGTAATAGTAGTATGGTAATAGTAGTAGTGATAATAGTAGTAGTGGTAATAGTAGTAGTGGTAATAGTAGTAGTGGTAACAGTAGTAGTGGTAATAGTGGTAGTAGTAATAGTAGTAGTGGTAATATCAGTAGTGGTAATAGTGGTAGTAGCAATAGTAGTAGTGGTAATAGTAGTAGTGGTAATAGTAGTAATGGTAATAGTAGTAGTGGTAATAGTAGTAGTGATAATATCAGTAGTGGTAATAGTAGTAGTGGTAATATCAGTAGTGGTAATAGTAGTAGTGGTAATATCAGTAGTGGTAATAGCAGTAGTGGTAATAGCAGTAGTGGTAATAGTAGTAGTGGTAATAGCAGTAGTGGTAATAGTAGTAGTGATAATATCAGTAGTGGTAATATCAGTAGTGGTAATAGTACTAGTAGTAATATCAGTGGTGGTAATAGCAGTAGTGGTAATAGCAATAATAGTAATAGCAGTAGTGGTAATAGTAGTAGTGGTAATAGTAGTAGTGGTCATAGCAGTAGTGGTAATAGTAGTAGTGGTAATAGTAGTAGTGGTAATAGTAGTAGTGGTAATGGTAGTAGTGGTAAAGTAATATTGGTAATATTAGTAGTGGTCATAGCAGTAGTGGTAATAGTAGTAGTGGTAATAGTAGTAGTGGTAATAGTAGTAGTGGTAATGGTAGTAGTGGTAAAGTAGTAGTGGTAATATCAGTAATGGTAATAGTAGTAGTGATAATAGTAGTAGTGGTAAAGTAGTAGTGGTAATATCAGTAGTGGTAATAGTAGTAGTGGTAATAGTAGTAGTGGTAAAGTAGTAGTGGTAATATAAGTAGTGGTAATAGTAGTAGTGGCAATAGTAGTAGTGGTAATAGAGTAGTGGTAAAGTAGTAGTGGTAATATCAGTAGTGGTAATAGTAGTAGTGGTAATAGTACTAGTGGTGATAGTAGTAAATGGTAATAGTAGTAGTAGTGGTAATAGCAGTAGTGGTAATAGCAGTAGTGGTAATAGTAGTAGTGGTAATAGTAGTAGTGGTAATAGTAGTAGTGGTAATATTAGTAGTGGTAATAGTGGTAGTGGTAACAGTATTAGTGGTAACAGTAGTAGTGGTAATAGTAGTAGTGGTAATAGTAGTAGTGGTAATATCAGTAGTGGTAATATCAGTAGTGGTAATAGTAGTAGTGGTAATAGTAGTAGTGGTAATATCAGTAGTGGTAATATCAGTAGTGGTAATAGCAGTAGTGATAATAGTAGTAGTGGTAATATCAGTAGTGGTAATAGCAGTAGTGGTAATAGTAGTAGTGGTAATAGCAGTAGTGGTAATAGCAGTAGTGGTAATAGCAGTAGTGGTAATACTAGTATTGGTAATAGCAGTAGTGGTAATATCAGTAGTGGTAATAGCAGTAGTGATAATAGTAGTAGTGGTAATATCAGTAGTGGTAATAGAAATAGTGGCAATATCAGTAGTGGTAATAGCAGTAGTGGTAATAGTAGTAGTGGTAATAGTAGTTGTAATAGTAGTAGTGGTAATAGTAGTAGTTGTATTAGCAGTAGTGGTAATAGTAGTAGTGGTAATAGTAGTAGTTGTAATAGTAGTAGTTGTAATAGTAGTAGTGGTAATAGTAGTAGTTGTAATAGTAGTAGTGGTAATAGTAGTAGTGGTAATAGTAGTAGTGGTAATAGTAGTGGTTGTAATAGTAGTAGTTGTAATAGTAGTAGTGGTAATAGTAGTAGTTGTAATAGCAGTAGTGGTAATAGCAGTAGTGGTAATAGTAGTAGTGGTAATATCAGTAGTGGTAATAGAAATAGTGGCAATATCAGTAGTGGTAATATCAGTAGTGGTAATAGTAGTAGTGGTAATTGTAGTTGTAATAGCAGTAGTTTTAATAGTAGTAGTGTTAATAGTAGTAGTGGTAATAGCAGTAGTTGTAATAGCAGTAGTTGTAATAGTAGTAGTGGTAATAGTAGTAGTTGTAATAGTAGTAGTTGTAATAGTAGTAGTGGTAATATCAGCAGTGGTATTAGCAGTTGCAGTAGCAGCGGTAGCAGTGTTAGTAGTAGCAGTAGTAGTAATTTCAGTAGTGGTAATAGCACACAACACACACACACACATTCACACACACACACACACAACACACACACACATCACACACACACACACACACACACACACAACACACACACACACACAACACACAACACACACACACACACAAAACACACACACACACACACACACACAACACACACACACATACACACCACACACACACACACACACACACACACACACACACACACACACACACACACACACACACACACACACACACACACAGAAAGATCGTTGACATACACTACCCCATCACCCCATGCCAACCCCAAAGGACAATTCACGACCATACATTGACAGCAAAAGACAAACGTTGTACCGACATCAACCTCAGTCAAGCCATTGTCCTCAATTGTAAACAAACAAACAAATGAAAAATACATAAACTAATTTTGATTTCACAACCATTATGATGTAACAATAACTATATGAAAGAATTGAATGGATGAATGAACGTATGATTGAATGAATGAACCATTTAACCAATCAATCAATCAATCAATCATCAATCAACCAATCAATCAATCAATCAATCGATCGATTGATCAATCAATGAATTAATCAATCGATCGATCGATCGATCAATCAATCAATCAATCAATGAATCAACCAATCAATTACTCACTCACTCAGTCACTCACTCACTCACTCACTAGCTCACCCACTCATTCATTCACTCACTCACACACTAATTCACTCATTAATTCAGTCAGTCAGTCAGGCAGTCAGTCAGTCACTCACTCACTCACTCACTCACTCATTCATTCACTCACTCAGTCACTCACACACTAATCCACTCATTAATTCACTCAGTCACTCAGTCAGTCAGGCAGTCAGTCAGTCAGTCACTCACTCACTCACTCACTCATTCATTCACTCACTCAGTCACTCACTCACTAATTCACTCATTAGTTCGCCCAGTCACTCAGTCAGTCAGTCAGTCACTCACTCACTCACTCACTCACACACTAATTCACTCATTAATTTACCCATCCAATCACCCACTCACTCACTCGCTCACTCACTCACTCACTCACTAGCTCCATCAACCAGAAGGTGAAAAAGGGAGACAACCAGAGCACAGTAACCGTAATACAGGAAGTTGGAGTTTGATCACGAGGGGTGCATCACACTCGGACAATTCCATACACGCTATACCCACAGTAATTATCACAAAACCCCCTTAAGCCTGCGCAAAACATTATCCACTCACAAGGTCTTGAAATGGGGCGGAAGCGGGTTGGAGAAGAGACAAAGAGACACTATAAAACATTAAGCTGACGCCACCAGAATGACTGGAACTTACAGGACAATGGACTGGACAATCCGTACGTTGCAGACTGGGATTAAATTCAAGACATCAGATCTTGAGTCTACGATTCTATGGACAGCACCAGCCTGTCTGCTGACACCCCCTTCCTCCCCCAGTAAAAACAACAGCAGCAGCAATAAATAACTCTCCAGAATCCCACCTCCAACCAACGAAACAAATAAAGCAAAATGTTATCACGGAAGCAAAGAAACCATGCAGCTTGTAAAAGGAAACCGTAATTGGCACTCGTCTATTTCATTAACAAGATAGTCCAGCCATTCTGACAATCTCCTTTTTAATACTGTACATCTGAAGGTCACTATAATTTGACGAAGCTTCGGTTGAAATCAAACTTGATACGGATAGAAGATTATTGCGATTATTTTTTTTTTCTAGAACTGTGAAAACAGTTTTTAAGATATTGTCAGAAATTCTTGTTTACACACCTTCACAAAACATTGTGAATTTAGGAACTTCTTTTTTTAACTCTGTGACCTTGACTTCATTGCCTTACCTTTCTAATGTTTGTTCAAGAGCGAGTTATTGCAGTCAGACAATTCCATATGCGCTTCATTCAAATCTTCCAGCAGTTATCTAGCAGATTCCTTCAGCTCGAAAGCAAAGCAAGTCTGCGCGAAGTCATCATCATCATCATATGCCCTGCCGCATGGTGTTGGCCATCATGGCTCTCCATGCCAATCTATCCCTTGACGCCGCAAGTACATCTTCCACCCTCTCTGTCCTCAGCCACCCCGCAAGTATGTCCAATATTTTCTCCCTGGGTCTCCTGGTGTTCTCTCTCCCTCCAGCTTTCCTGTTGTGACCAGGTGCTCTAATTTCTCTTGCCTCATAAAATGTCCTATAAATGTTGCTTGTCTTTTCCTTATCTTCTTTATGAAAGATCTTCTTGTGTCTGCCTCCATCAAGAATGTCACTTTTTTTTTTTCTTTGATGTCCTCTCAACATTCTTCTTAGAAACCACATCTGAGTTGCCTCAATTTTTGTTCTGACTTTGCGTGTTGACTGTCCACGCAAAGTGTCCAATTGAAATGGAGAGGGGGAAGAGATCGAGGTACCACTGGTGCCATCAAAATATTAGGGCGTTTTTACCAATCTTTCAGGTTCATATTTGCGTGTTTGTACCAGTCTTCCAAGTTAATATTTGCATGTTTGTACCAATCTTCCAAGTTAATATTTGCGTGTTTGTACCAATCTTCCAAGTTAATATTTGCGTGTTTGTACAAATCTTTCAAGTTAATATTTGCGTGTTTGTACCAATCTTCCAAGGTAATATTTGCGTGTTTGTACCAATCTTCCAAGTTAATATTTGCGTGTTTGTACCAATCTTCCAAGTTAATATTTGCGTGTTTGTACCAGTCTTCCAAGTTAATATTTGCGTGTTTGTACCAATCTTCCAAGGTAATACTTGCGTGTTTGTACCAATCTTCCAAGTTAATATTTACGTGTTTGTACCAATCTTCCAAGGTAATATTTGCGTGTTTGTACCAATCTTCCAAGTTAATATTTACGTGTTTGTACCAATCTTCCAAGTTAATATTTGCGTGTTTGTACCAATCTTCCAAGTTAATATTTGCGTGTTTGTACCAGTCTTCCAGGTTAATATTTGCGTGTTTGTACCAGTCTTCCAGGTTAATATTTGTGTATTTTTATTGATCTGTCAGCTTAATATTTGTGCGTGTTTACTGATCTTCCAGTTTAATATTAGCGCTTTTTTTACCGATCTTCCAGGTTAAAATTTGTGTTTTCATCGATCTTTGAGGTTAATATTTATATTTTTTAACCGATCTTCCAGGTTAAAATTTGCGTGTTTTTACCAATCTTCCAGGTTAAAATTTGCGTGTTTTTACCAATCTTCCAGGTTAAAATTTGCGTGTTTTTACCAATCTTCCAGGTTAAAATTTGCGTGTTTTTACCAATCTTCCAGGTTAAAATTTGCGTGTTTTTACCAATCTTCCAGGTTAAAATTTGCGTGTTTTTACCGATCTTCCAGGTTAATATCTGTTTGTTTTTACCAATCTTCCAGATTTATGTTTGTGCGTTTTTACTGATCTTCCAGGTTAATATTTGCGTGTTTTTACCAATCTTCCAGGTTAATATTTGCGTGTTTTTACCAATCTTCCAGGTTAATATCTGTTTGTTTTTACCAATCTTCCAGGTTAATGTTTGCGTGTTTTTACCAATCTTCCAGGTTAATATTTGCGTGTTTTTACCAATCTTCCAGGTTAATATCTGTTTGTTTTTACCGATCTTCCAGATTTATGTTTGTGCGTTTTTACTGATCTTCCAGGTTAATATTGGCGCGTTTTTATCAATCTTCCAGGTTTATATTTGCGTGTTTTTAACAATCTTTAAGGTTAATGTTTGCACATGTTTACCGATCTTCCAGGTTAATAGTCGCGCGTTTTTACCGATCTTCCAGGTTAATGTATATCGCAGACCCGCAAGTGCCTAAACCCCATTAATGTCTTTATGCACGTAGAACATTGGGTGCGCACGTTAAAGATCTTCTAAGTCATGTCAGTGTCCGGTGGCTGACAAAAATGCAGACTGCATCGTTATAATGCCTGCGCAGACTAAGCTAAATAACGTACATACACACACCCACCCACAAAAAAAAAAAGAAAAAAAAAAAGCGAAAAACATTGCTTGCAACAGGAAAACAAAATGATGAAAATTATACATACATGTCTAAGAGACACAATACAATTGTCAGCAACATTATTCCAAACACAGGGAGTCTGATCTATCTGTGATGACATGAATACATGAAGGTTGAGGTCGCAAAGTCCGGTAATCATGTAGCGGTTTGAAGCCATGGTGACGGTCTGTTGACTGTCAATCATTCAACCAGTCTTGTGACCATGAAGATCGTCTGACGTCAGTGTCGCCATAACGTTACACAGAGCAGTGACGTCATCAATCCATTGGCACAGATCGTAAGAGTTTAGAGAAAAATTACCGAAGGGGCAGAACTTCTACAGCGTGCGAAGAATGACACAGTTCTGTCCCTTAAAACTGTGGTTTGAATCAGGTGAGAAGAATGAGGCTATCTGTTGATTGTGTTTTAAGTTGGTGGTGATTTGGTTTCACAGATGTTTGCTGACTTACTTGATAAAGTGATGGGCTTCAGGTGGGCTTTGTGTGATACGAACCTAGACGTGGGTCAGTAATTAAAATGGCCACAGCAGTTATACTTGATTCCTGTTTCGATATCACAACTCACAGTGAAAAGTTTTAATAGGTTTTCCAAAGGAATAGTTAGCAAGGTAGTGGCCACTATTTTCAATGTTACATTTTACGGCCTGTTTTGAGTACGGCTCAACGGCACTTGGAAATGACCGAAGTAGTGTCACACACACAAAGACATTGTCCATTTAGAGGAAGGAATGTCTGCCCCATGTCACCAGATACCACATCATCATCATCATGCGCCCTGCCGCATGGCGTTGGCGATCATGGCCCTCCATATGCATCTATCCCTTGTCGCCACAAGCACACATCTTCCACCCTGTCTGTCCTCAGCCACCCTGCAAGTCCGCCCAATATATCAGATACCACAGTTCTGTGGTATTTAGCCAGTGTTTTGTCGTGGTCTGTCTACATCAATACTGCACAGTCTACATCTGTTGGATATCCGATGTGACACTGTGCAGGGCTGAGCACTGTCAACACTATGGGAGCTGTCCCTGGTCAGCGGTTGTTTTGTCTTTCACAACTGTACACACTGACCGTTTTTGGAAAACACCACGTGGGTGATAGCGGCGCGCTGATTGGTGGACAAAATGTTCACTGGAGCTTTTGGGGGTTGTGGCTTGTCTGGAGAGACCAGCGTGTCTTTGGGGACACTGACACTTTGTGGCCACTCGCTGGAATTTTCCCGCCATTGGGGTTTGTTTTGTGGCCATTGGGTTTTGGGTTGTGGCCATTGGGTTTTGGGTTGTGGCCATTGGGTTTTGGGTTGTGGCCACTGTGTCTTGTTCTGCGGCCAGTTTTCAATGCTCTGAGGCCAGCCAGCGAAAGAAGTGTCTGTCATCACTTGATAGGAGTCAGCCTTCATGGTGGCTTGCTTCCAGTGGTCAGACCCACAATCCGTGTCCATCTGTACGGCCAGGACATCACGGCCAGGACATGAAGGACTGTCCTTCTTCTGTAGCCTGTCTCTGTCCTCAGCCTGCAGCCACTGGCCATTCGCAGTCAGGGCTTCTGGTCTGGACACTTCTGATGACCGTGGGTCAGCAGTGGAAGTGGGGTGATGCCCTTGTCCTGCTGAGGCATCTTGTAGAGTTAAACACCCTGGCCAGGAGTCTCTCTGGCGAGGGGATTTGTGCGGACGATCGGAGCTGTCTGGCGTGGGTGTGGTCATCCTGGATATGGCTGGTATTTGTGGTCTGGACAGGAGGCTGGTTCTGAACTGGCTGGCATCTTTCTGAACCCAGGAGTCATCGTCCGAGTCATCAGGAACCCTGGGTCCCCCTTCAACGTCGGGATGGAAGTTCTCACGTTGCTGATTCTTGCCATCCATCTGGGAGTTGTCTGAGGTCTTCTCCTTCAGCGGAACCTTCTGGTTCTTCTTCCCGCCCGATTGGGGGCCCAGAGCTGTCAGCTGGATCACCACCTCCCTCTTCTCCCCTCCGCTTTTCCACAGCTTGAAGCCCCGTGATCTCCCTTTGGCCACATCCGGCGACATGGGTTCGGATCCTTGGGAGTCTAAGGAAGGATGGCGACAGAGGTTGTAATGCAGGGGGTGGTTGTGGTTGTTGCGTCGCTGGTGGTGTTGTTGCTGGAAAGTGCTGCTGTTGCTGGCTTTGGGACTGCGCAGCGAGGATGGGTGGTGGTGGGGGGAGCGGGGGTGGAAGGGGGGCTTGTCACCGGAGGAGGATCCGGCCTCGCTGAGGGCCAGGTCGTTGGAGTCGTGGACCTCTGTCATGGACTGGCACATGGTACTGGTGAAGGCGGCAGACACTCCGCGCGTCATGCTGTCCCGGTAACGAAAAAACCTGTCACACACACACACACACACATGGCTTCCCTGTTATTTCTGACACGTCATGCTGTTCCAGTAACGAAAAAACCTGTCCACACACACACACACACACACACACACACATGGCTTCCTGTTATTTCTGACACGTCATGCTGTCCCGGTAACGAAGAAACCTGTCACACACACACACATATGGCTTCCCTGTTATTTCTGACACGTCATGCTGTCCCGGTAACGAAGAAACCTGTCACACATACACACATATGGCTTCCCTGTTATTTCTGACACGTCATGCTGTCCCGGTAACGAAAAAATCTGTCACACACACACGCATATGGCTTCCCTGTTATTTCTGACACGTCATGCTGTCCCGGTAACGAAAAAATCTGTCACACACACACACACATGGCTTCCCTGTTATTTCTGACACGTCATGCTGTCATGGTAACGAAAAAACCTGTCACACACACACACACACATGGCTTCCTGTTATTTCTGACACGTCATGCTGTCATGGTAACAACAACGATGAGATGACGACGACAACAACAACAACAACAACAACTACAACAGCAACAACAACAACAACAACAGCTATAACAACAAAAGCAACAACGACAACGACGACAACAACGACAACAACAACAACAACAACAACAACAACAACGACAACGACGACAACAATGACAACAACAACAACGACAACGACGACGACAACGACAACGACAACAACAACAACAACAACAACAACAACAGCTACAACAGCAGCAGCAACAACAACAACAACAACAACAAAAACAACAACAACAACAACAGCAACAGCAACAAGAACAACAACAACAACATCAACAACAACAACAACAACAACATCAACATCAGTATCATCATCATCATCATCAACATTAACAACAACAACAACAACAATAACAACAACAACAACAACAACGACGACGACGACGACGACGACAACAACAACAACGCCGATGACGACAACAACAACAACAACATCAAATGGCTTCCTGTTATTTCTGACATCATGTTGCCATGGTAATGAAAAACCTGTAACACACGTCACTTCCTTTGATTTCTGACAGATCATGTCGTCATGGTAACAATAACAACAACAAACAAAACAAAAACAAAAAAACATATAACATACACATGACTGCCTTTGATTTCTGACAGATCATGTCGTCATGGTAACAACAACAACAACAACAACAACAAACAAAACAAAACAAAACAAAAACATGTAACATGCACATGGCTTCCTTTCATTTGTAGCATATCATGTTGCCATATTATAACGAAAAAACCTATAACATACATATGGCTTCCTGTTATTTCTGACATAATGTTGTCCCAGTAACGAGAAAAGAAAAAAAAAGAAACCCTGCAACATTCAAATAATGATGATGATGACAGGGTGATGATGATAAAACTGATGATAATGACGATGATTCTCTGTCTGAGATGTATAGATGGCACTCCCCTCTTGCTGTCCCAGCCAACAGGTCTGAGGAGTTGTCATCATCATCATCATCATCATCAGGTGCCCTGCCGCATGGCGTCGGCGACCATGGACTTCCAAAAATCTCTGTCTCTCGTTGCCCCTAGCATCTCCCCCATCCCCCTCATCCCCAGCCACTCTGCAAGTCCGTCCAGCATTCTCTCCCTGGGTCTACCTGGTGCTCTCTTTCCCTCCAGCTTTCCCATTGTGACCAGGTGCTCCAAATCCTCTTTCCTCATAAAATGGCCTATAAATGTTGCCTGTCTTTTCCTAATCTTCCGTATGAGTGATCTACTTGTGTCTGTCTCCATCAAGACTGTCTCGTTTGTTTTCTTTGCTGTCCATGAAACTTCTGAACATTCTTCTTAGAAACCACATCTCGGCTGCCTCAATCTTGCTCTGGCTTTGCTTACTGACTGTCCACGCCTCGCATTAGTACAACAATATTGGTTCTATATAACATTCAAGGACTCTCTTTCTGATGTTAATTGATAGGCATTTGTTGGTAAGAATGCTTATCATCTTCTTGAATGCTGTTTTGGCTTGGCCGATTCTGCCAGCTATTTCCAATGTGCATCTGCCGTCTGATGAAATGACCGTTCCCAGGTATTTGAACTTATTAACCTGTGTCAAGGTTGTGCCATTTCCTGTTATTTTGCATGAGGGGATTTCATGTGTTTTACTGATCACCATGATTTCAGACTGGAATGTGGACTCCAAAACAAGTGTGACTGCTGGC
>CM060308.1:104292316-104307316 GCA_030674185.1 Monoplex corrugatus | reverse complement strand
CACACACACACATACACACATACACACACACACACATTAAAAGGAGAGGTAGAAGGGAGAAGAAAGAAGGAAGAGAAGGAAAGAAGGAGAATGAAGAACAAGGAGAGGAAAGGACAATGAGAAGAAGAAGGAAGGAGAGGAAGAAACAAGGAGAAGACGGAAGAAGGAGAAGAAGGAACAGGGAGAAGAAGACAGGAGACAATGGCCATTTAACAGTGTTACCAACTGAATAAGTTAAAATGTTATTATAGAACAGTGGCCATTTAACATTATCGTATACTGACTGTGTAAAAACAACCGTGATATACCGACAGACTGATTGAGATGCAGAAGAAGAGGAGTATGATGAGCACGTCGAAGAAGAAGAGGAGAATGGAAAGAAGGAGAAAGAGGACTATTGTATTATGTGGGATGAGATATTCATAAAGATAAGGACGAATTCCGTTAGTCTTGTTTAAACCTGTCTGGTGCTCCGGTGTCTTGTAGGCAAGGGAAATTACTGCCTCTGACTTACAGAGAAGGGGTTTGATGGTTTTAGTTCCCTTGGGTAGATAAGCGTTGATGAATGTGTGGCATTCAGATGCAGGTATGTAATGATTATGTTGTTGTTGTTGTTAATGATAATGATGATTATGACAATGATGATGATGATGATGATAATGATGATGATGGAGTCTTCCATCGAATCAGAGGACGAGTAGGCGAGCTGGTCTTCAGCACGTTGTGTGTGTCTTTCATGCTGGATACAAGACCGATTCTGGGGGCACATGTTCTTCAGCTGAGATGTTCCATGAGAAGCAATCCTGTCCATCTAGGTTCTGCTTTTGATGGTCCGTCTCCTGCTGAACAACCCGTTGTTCTGTGCTGTTCAAATGGGATTGTGGCCTGTGCGTTCTGCTGTTGCTGGTGATTGAACTCCTCGTTGTTCTCGCTTGCCTGAATGTCTGACCAGCACAAGGAATGTTTAACCCTTTAACTCCTGCACATTGTCCACCTCGCGGGCCTCAGTAGCTCAGTTGGTTGAGCTTCGGATTCGCATGCTAATGGTTGTGGGTTCGAATCCCGGGGTGTGCTATATTAAGATTGGCCTTCTCACTGTCCCGTCTTCATATCATTGTTGTTCTGGTGGTGTCAGTACAGGATTAGATAAGTTGTTCTGGTGGTGTCAGTATAGGATTTGATACATTAACATTGGCCTTCTCACTGTGCCATCTTCACATCATTGTTGTTCTGATGGTGTCAGTATAGGATTAGATAAGTTGTTCTGGTGGTGTCAGTATAGGATTAGATAAGTTGTTCTGGTGGTGTTAGTATAGGATTACATAAAGTCCCCCATCCCACACTTCCCTGGGATGGTTATCCCCGTCGGACATATCACCTGAGTGGGTGTCTACGTAACCCCCCCCCCCCACCAAATCAATCAATCAAAACATTGTCCACCAGCATCCTGAATTGTCAACCAAGCTAGCAAAACAAAAACTTAACCCTTTGACTCCCTCACCCTATCTACCAGCTTCTTCCAGGAAGCTGGTGGATAGGGTGAAGGAGTCAAAGGGTAAAGTTTCTGCTGTTGGTGGATAGGGTGAGGGAGTCATAGGGTTAAGTTTTTGCTGTTGGTGGATAGTGGTGCAAGAGTCAAAGGGTTAAATTATGAAGGGGACGTGCAATCTTCTCCCACCACTCTCTTTCCTATTGGTGCTCAGAGTTCTACAGGTGTAGCGACTGCCACATGGAGAACGACCTTAACAGGTACAGACGGTTTTGTTGTTGGCAATGTCCGTCTTCTTGCAGGTATGTACTAAGACACAACTTTTACTATTGTGTGTTTGGTCTCAGAAGGCCTGACATGCTTAAAAGAATCTTTGATGATAAACTAAAGTAAGACAAAATTATCTTTGTGTTTCCTGATTCCTTGTCTTTGTCCACAGCTGTTCTCTTGTCCTTTATTTTTGTGTTTCCGTTAATCCCCCCTTGCTCTGAGAGAGAGAGAGAGAGAGAGAGAGAGAGGAGAGAGAGAGATAGAGATAGAGAGAGAGATAGAGATAAGAGAGAGATAGAGAGAGAGAGATAGAGATAGAGAGAGAGAGAGATAGAGATAGAGGAGAGAGAAGAGAAGAGAGAGAGAGAGAAGAGAGAGAGAGAAACAGAGAGAGATAGACAGAGAGAGAAGAAGGGAGAGAGATAGACAGTATAATAGATAGATAGAAATAATTAGACAGATAGACAGACAGAGAGAAAGATGGATAGATAGATATATGTATATATATCTATATATATATATATATATATATATATATATATATATATATAGATAGATAGATAGATAGATAATAGACAGAAACAGACTGATAGACAGACGGACAGACAGACAGACAGACAGACAGACAAAGACAGATAGACAGAGAATTCAGACGGAGAGAGAGGGAGAGAAAGAGAGAGAGAGAGAGACAGAGAGACGGAGACAGAGGTGTGTGTGTGTGTGTTGTGTGTGTGTGTGTGTGAGTGAGTGAGTGAGTCAGTGTGAGTGTGAATGTGAGTGTGTGTGCATATGAGCTTACATACATGTGTGTTTCTTTTTATGTATGTAGTATGTATGTATGTATGTATGTATGTATGTATGTATGTATGTATGTATGTATGTATGTATGTATGTATGTGCCTGTGCGTGTCTGTGTGTGTCTATGTGTGTATGTGAAAACAATCGTGTGGTCAATCCGTAGAACACAAAGCAACAACCATCCAACGAAGGAAGGAAGGAAGGAAGGAAGGAAGGAAGGAAGGAAGGAAGGAAAGAACGAACCAGAGAACCAACGAACCAACGAACCAACTAACCAACCAACAAATCAAACAATCAAACCAACCAACCAGCTAACCAACCAACCAACTAATCAAAGCAAGCAAGCAAGCAAGCAAGCAAGCAAGCAACTAACCAACCAACTAACCAACCAACCAACAACCAACCAACCAACCAACCAACCAACCAACCAACCAACCAACCAACCAACCAACCAACCAACCAACCAACCCTCCAATAAAAAAATCAAATAAAAAGAAAGAAAGAAATATGCAACAAACAAATGAGAAAACACACACCACACACACACACACACACACACACACACACACACACACACACACACACACACACACACACACACACACACACAACACACACACACACACATAACAACGAAACAACAAGCAAGAAAGAAGCAACGAACAAACAAAACAATAAACACGTAAAGCAACAAACAAGCAAGTATCAAATAAGCAAACAAACAAACAAACAAACAAACAAACAAACAAACAAACAAACAAACAAACAAACAAACAAACAACAAACAAACACGTACACGTAAAGCAAACAAACAAGCAAGGTATCAATAAGCAAACAAACAAACAAACAAGCAACCAACCAAACAATCAATCAATCAAACAAACAAACAAACAAACAAACAAACAAACAAACAAACAAACAAACAACCAACCAACCAACCAACCAACCAACCAACCAACCAACCAAACAAACAAACAAAAACAAACAAACAAACAAACAAACAAACAAACAAACAAACAAACAAACCCTATTCGTATCCTGAAGCAGTGAAAGTGTTAAATTCATCGCGCGGTCAAGCGACAGAAGGCAAAAGGGAGAGAACTCCCCAGTCTCTCTCTCACACTGCCATTGTGCTGTCTCGGCAAATAAATGTCGCAATGGTTTTGGTGAGCACGACCGGAAGCGGAAATTGTGGCGCCATGATAAAGTGGTTTATAGGAGAAAAAGGCCACAGTGTGTGATGATACTTTTTTTTTCGTCAGGCTGTTTCTCTGATTTTTTTCTTTCAATCTCTTTAAAAAAGAGAGATTCAATATCGAGCAAAAGGATGTGTGTGTGTGTGTGTGTGTGTGTGTGTGTGTGTGTGTGTGTGTGTGTGTGTGTGTGTGTGTGTGTGTGTGTGTGTGTGTGTGTGTGTGTGTATGTGTATGTTGTGTGTGTGTGTATGTGTGTAGTGTTTTTGTTGTGATTTTTGTGTGGGTTGTGTGTGTGTGTGTGTGTGTGTGTGTGTGTGTGTGTGTGTTGTGTGTGTGTGTGTGTGGTGTGTGTGTGTGTGTGTGTGTGTGTGTGTTGTGTTCTCTAATGCATTGAAATTACGTGGCCTTAGGCGCCTCCACCCCCATCACTATTTATTTCATAAGGTTTGAGACTGAACAGTGGTACTCTGAAATAATGTCAGTGTTTAACTTCATTGATGATCTGATTCTGTCCTATGTTGATTTATACCTGTTCCTCTCATTGTCCTCTTTCACATAACAAAAGGATATAGAGAATCAGCGTGAGGTCACCCACCAGTGAAGACCTGGCTTTTGTCAGGTTACTTTAGTGGAGTCTTGTAGTCTCTCACCTCACCTGTTGGCGTCACCAGGTTCAGTGTAGGTCGCTACACTCTGTGACACAGCCACTCTCCTCCAAATGGCTCTGTCTTGACTTTTGTGGACAACTTCTTGAATGTTTAGGCCACTGATGTTGGTTATGTTCTCGATGTTATGAGGTTGGAAGTCTGCCTTTCTTCCTTTTTACCGCTGTTTTTCCTTGAAAAATGGCTGCCATGAGGTCTGTGTTCTTGCCACGTAACACATGACCAATTCATTTTAGTCTTTTCTTGTTGATTTCTGGTGATATCAAGTTCTTCCAGGACACTTTCATTAGTTCTTCTATCTGTCCTCTTGACTTGTAGTAGTCTCCGATAGAACCACATCTCTGCCGCTTCAATTCTTCTGCAATCAGTTTTTCTGAGAGTCCACGCTTCACAGTCATAAATCATGACTGGCCAGATCAAACATTTTAAAAGTTTAATTTCAGACCATTTGGTATGCTTCTAGTTTTCCAGATATTGTTGAATTGGACCAGTTTTCGCTTTGCCATTCCAATTCTTATTTTGATGTCTTTAGAACAGCTTTTCCAGAACCAAGATCTTTAAAATCTTTGTAATATTTTGTAAGGGAACTTTATTAATTAAAAATGTCTTGATTGTTTTTCAATTTCTTTGCCTTTAATCTGTAGCACTTTTGCTTTCTTGGCGTTCAAGTTTAAGCCAGCCTTTTTGCTTGCTGTCCTGTATAGAATTCTTTTCAAATTGGTTATGTTGTCTGCTAACAGCGCAGTATCGTCTGTATAGCTCAGGTTTGTGAGTGTTTTCCTCCTATCTTTATACCTATGTCTTCAATATCAGTATCTCTAATGACTTGTTCTGTATAGCTATTAAAGAGATACGATGAAAGGATACAACCTTGTCTAACTCCTCTGTGGATGTTGAAACATTCGCATTTCTGACTTCTATCTAATTGTAGCCTTTTGATCTTTGTATGATGAGGCAATTAATGGAATAAGATATTTTAAAAAGCCCATTTTGACCATTGCGTTGAACAGGTGGAGATAAATGAATTTATCAAATGCTTTTCTATAGTCTATAAAGGTGACAAAAGTTTCTTCATCAGTGTTTTTTATTTTTTCTATGAACATTTGTAACACAAATGACATGTCATTTGTGCCTCTGTTGGATCTGCAGCCTGTCTGGCAGTCAGTTCTTCTTCTGTCTTGAACCCCAAGATAATAGTACCATTGTTAAAATCCAGTATACTCCTGTTAAATCATTCTTTAAAATATCGTACGTGAATACAAAATGAATGGCTAGAAAGGAGGTTCATGCCTGACATGAAACACACATAAAAAAACCAAAGTCTTCAATACGGTGCTCGATATAGCACAAATTCCAGAGTGGGGAAAAAGTTGAATTTCTTTTGATTTTAAATATGCCAAATTTGCCATCTTTTCTTTTTTTTCGTCTTTGTTTCTTACTAGTGTTTCCCACATCCTTTGTCATTGCTCCTTTTTAGAGTAAAATGGTGATATATATATACAATATGCAATATCAACTGTCTGCAAGTCCATCATTAAAATGGGCGAGTTGGCGTTTTACTTAGTGTTCCTCAGCTGTTATTGTGTGCTTGGATATTTCTATGACTAATATAATAATAATATAATATAATATACAATATTTTATATAGCGCAAAATCTTGATAAAATCAAATCTAAGCGCTAAAACAGACACACACGCACGCACGCACACACACACGCACGCACGCACGCACGCACGCACACACACACACACACACACACACACACGCACACGCACACGCACACGCACACGGCTATAAATGGGGAGAGAGAATAAAAGCAATGGAAAATTATAGAGAGCATATTATATACAATTATATATTACAATGTGATTCCCCTCCGAGTGGAGACAGGCTGCAGAGGGGATTGAGTGAGGTCAGGATTTTATGCAGAGGAGAAAATGTGAGTTTTGAGAGCGGACTTGAAGGAGACAAAAGTAGGTTGCTGATGGACTGAGAGAGGAAGTTTGTTCCAGGAAAGTGGACCAGAAACAGAGAAGGCTCGTGGACCATAGGTATTGAGCTTAGTGCGTGGAAAGCGAAAAGTCAGAGGATCGGAGGCAGAGCGGAGGATACGTGAGGGAACATAGATCTCAAGTAGGCTTGACAGGTAATCGGGGGCTGCGTTATTGAGGCTTTTGTAGCACATGGTGTCTAGTTTGTACTGTATGCGCTTTGATACAGGGAGCCAGTGAAGTTGTGCCAGGAGAGGAGATATGTGGTCAGCTTTTTTCTTTTTGAGTACAAGGCGTGCAGCATTGTTTTGAATGTGCTGCAGGATGTGAATGATGGAGCAGGAAGACCAGACAGGAGTGAATTGCAATAGTCAATGCGAGACATTATGAAGGAGAGAACGAGTTTTGCAGTTGTTTCGACAGAGAGATACTTCCTGATCAGGCTTATACGATGGAGGTGATAGTAGCAAGATCTGGCAGTTTGAGAAACAAAGTTGTTCATGGAGAGGGTAGAGTCAATGCAGACACCAAGGTTTTTAGCTGAATCAGAAATTGGGACTGATGTGTTACATAATGGGAGAGAAAGAGGAGGCAGCTGAGAAAGTTTCTGACGGGTGCCAATGAGGATAGCTTCTGTCTTGTCATCATTAAGCTGAAGTTTGTTGAACGTCATCCAGTTCTTAATGTCCGAATAACACTCAGTGGTGCGAGTAAAGAGGCGCTGTATATTGTCTGGTGTGTCACTGTCTAGACGTTGGGTGTCATCAACATAGAAGTGGTGTTTTTATAGAGTGGGAGTTGATGATGGTGGAGAGGGGGGAGGTGTAAAGAGTGAAAAGAACAGGGCCAAGGACAGATCCTTGTGGAACACCACAGGTCAGGTATGCAGGTTGAGAGTAAGTGCCATTAATGAGAACAGTTTGTTTTCTGTTTGATAGATATGAAGTGAACCAGGAGAGAGGAATGTCAGAGATGCCAAAAAGTATGATGAAGTCTAGAAAGGAGAATACCATGATCAATGGTATCGAAGGCTGCAGACAGATCAAGGAGTGTGAGGAGAGAGACTTTGCCAGTATCAGTTGCAAGGAGGAGATTGTTGAGAATGTGTAGCAGGGCAGTTTCAGTGCTATGGCACTGGCGGTAGGCTGACTGGAAAGGATTGAGGAGATTGTTGGCAGACAGGTGAGAGTTGAGCTGGTTGAGGACAACTTTTTCGATGAGTTTTGACAAGAAAGAGAGATTAGAGATAGGCCGGTAATTTTTCAGTTCATTTGGGTCTAAATTGTATTTCTTGAGGAGAGGGTGAACAATAGCAGACTTGAAAGAATCTGGGACAGTTCCAGTTTGAAGAGAAGTGTTGATGATGTCAGTGATGAATGGGAGGAGAGTAGGGAGACAGTCAGAGTAGAGAGAAGCTGGAAGAGGATCCAGTTCGCAGGTTTTGAACGACATGGATCTGATTGTGTTGAGAATTTTTGACTCAGTGTTTATGAGTAGCAAATGCACTTGTATGAAATTGTATGAAAACAATGGCATAACAAATATGTATGATGTTCTGACAAATTTCATTTACATACAGTTACGTACATGTTTGCTTTCTTTTCTCCAGCTGATGATCAAAATAAATTAGCAGCAATTGCAGCGCTTTTTGAAGGGGGAAAGAGCAGAACTAAACACATAACTTTTTCTTTTAGTAATCAAGTAAACATCATTCCTTTTATTACTTTGCATTAAAACAATTTCTTTTATTGAAACCCAAATACTACTTCTGACACAGATGTTGATTCATGTTGGTGGGGTCCTGTTCTAGGCCTCTCAGTGTCAACAAAGTTAAATCATGAAGCCTGAGAGATGAGTAAGAGCTTCCATACATTCTCATCATCATCATCATCATCATCATCATCAAGTGCCCTGCCGCATGGCGTTGGCGACCATGGACTTCCAACCATCTCTATCTCTCGTTGCCCCCAGCATCTCCCCCACCCTCCTCATCCCCAGCCACTCTGTCAGTCTGTCCAGCATTTTCTCCCTGGGTCTACCTGGTGCTCTCTTTCCCTCCAGCTTTCCCGTTGTGACTAGGTACTCCAAATCCCCCTTCCTCATAAAATGGCCTATAAATGTTGCTTGTCTTTTCCTAATCTTCCTTATGAGTGATCTACTTGTGTCTGCCTCCATCAAGACTGTCTCGTTTGTTTTCTTTGCTGTCCATGGAACTCTCAACATTCTTCTGAGAGACCACATCTCGGTTGCCTCGATCCTGCTCTGACTTTGCTTGCTGACTGTCCACGCCTCGCATCCGTACAACAGTATTGGTTCTATATAACATTCAAGGAGTCTCTTTCTGATGTTAATTAATAGGCATTTGTTGGTAAGAATGCTTGTCATCTTCTTGAATGCTATTTTGGCTTTTCTGATTCTGCCAGCTATTTCCGATGTGCATCTGCCGTCTGATGAAATGACCCTTCCCCGGTATTTGAACTTATTAACCTGTGTCAAGGTTGTGCCATTTGCTGTTATTTTGCATGAGGGGATTTCATGTTTTTTACTGATCATCATGACTTCAGTCTTCCTGCTATTTAGTTCCAACCCCTTACTTTGCTTTCTGTTTCTAGACTCAGACTCAGACTCAGACTCAGACTCAGACTCAGACTCAGACTATTTATTAACCAATGAATTAACAAAGGAATTTGATTTGGTTTTGCGTAACACACTCCCGCCATGCATACAAGACATGTGACAACATGAACAATACATAATATGAAAAATACTTGATCAAAAACACTTCAGGTACTCACACATGCCTGGGCGTGCACACCCACCCGTGCATCAAAAACAATATATAATCATACAGATAATAATGCTTGTAAACAAGACATGAAATTTGCTAGTATGATATAAATATAACTTGACAGAAAACATCAACAGATGAGCAGCCCTTACACTCAGAAAGGAGGGGGGAATAACTAAGGAGGGGGAGGGTGGTGGGGAGGGGGGCCGGGGAAGAAGAGAGTAGAAAGCAGAAGCAGGGGTGTCAGATAAAAGGAGCAATGGATGAAGAAGACAGTGTCACAAATCATTCAGCATCTTTACAGCAGTGGGGAAAAAGCTGTGCTTCAATCGGTTGGATTTACACTTAATACTGCGGAATCTTTTGCCGGAAGGAAGAAGTTGGAACAGAGGGTTGGCTGGGTGCAGTTTATCAGATACAATAGACCTTGCTTTGCGTGTCACACGCTCCCGAAAGATATTGTCGATAGATGGGAGCTCACATCCTGCAATTTTGGAGGCGGTCTTTACAACCCTGTTGAGTCTTTTCTTGTTGTTACTGGACGCACTCCCATACCAGACAGTATTTGAGAATGTGAGTACACTCTCAATGACAGAGCGATAAAACTGTGTCATTATTGGCGTGGTTAATCTAAGCTTTTTAAGTTGACGTAGAAAATACAGTCTCTGATGCGCTTTCTTGCAGATTTCTGATGTATTTACATCCCAAGTGACCTTGTTAGAGATGTGCAGGCCGAGAAATTTGAATGATTTAACCTGTTCAACTGTTTGGCCTTTCACTGACAATGGGGGGAGTACTGGTTTGTTTTTGCGGAAGTCGATTATCATTTCTTTAGTTTTAGATACATTAAGTTCTAGGTTGTTTGCAGCACACCAGTCAACCATGTTCGCAACCTCTTTCCTGTACATTGTCTCATCACTGTTTGATATAAGACCTTCCATAGTGGTGTCATCAGAGAATTTGACTACAGTCACAGATGAGCAGTTAGAACGGAAGTCATTGGTAAACAATGTAAATAGCAAGGGAGATAACACACATCCTTGAGGGGCACCTGTATTCAAGATAAGTTCTTTTGACATTTTGTTTCCTACTCTCACTGCCTGGGGCCTGTTGGTCAGGAAATTAGAAATCCAGCGACACACACTAACATCAACATTTAAGTCTGTCAGCTTGGCTATCAATTTTGCGGGAACAATAGTATTAAACGCAGAACTAAAATCAACGAAAAGAATACGAGCATAGGTATTTGGGTTTTCAAGATGCTCTAGAACAGAATGAAGGCCCAGTGACACAGCATCTTCGACAGATCTGTTAGCTCTATAGGCGAACTGAAAGGGGTCCATTAGAGGGTCTGTCACAGTTTTCAGGTAGCGTAGGACGAAACGTTCAAAAACTTTCATTGCCACAGAAGTTAGTGCAACAGGTCTATAGTCGTTCAATGAAGAGATTTTTGCCTTTTTGGGAACAGGAACAATGATTGACGATTTGAAGCAGGATGGAATTTGACATAGGGAGAGAGAGCTGTTAAAAATATCAGAAAAAACGGGAGCAAGTTCGTCAGCACAGTTTTTGAGAACAGAGGATGACACATTATCGGGACCACAAGCTTTTTTGGCATTCTGGCGTTTGAACAGACTCCTGACATCTGCTTCCTGGACCACAAAAGGCGGGGAGCAGATCTCAAGGGTGTCCAACTGGGGCACAGGGGTCGTGTTCAGCCGATCAAACCTAGCATAAAAATCATTCAGCTGATCAGGGAGTGCTGGGTCGTTGTTATCAAGCTTTGCTTTGCTCTTGTATTCAGTAATAGCTTGGAGACCCTTCCACACAGCCCCAGGGTCGTTGGAGGAAAACTGCTGTTCTATTTTCAAACGGAATTTAGATTTAGCTTGTCTGATTTCTTTTTCTAGATCGTATTTTGCTTGATTTAATTTCTTTTTATCAACTTTTTGTTCTGAGTTGTTTTCCTTTGCTGCTTTCAGGTTTCTTGAATAGATCATATATTCTTCGTTTTTTGTGTTCAACTTAGCTTGGATGTTACTGTTGAACCAAGGTTTGCTGTTTCCAAAAACCGTTACCGTTTTCGACGGTATACACATTTGCTCACAGAACTGAACGTACGATGTGACAGTATCTGTGTACTGGTCTAAATCAGCCGCGGCGTTTTTAAACACGGCCCAGTCCGTACACGCAAGACACCCTTGAAGTGACATCACTGACTGTTCGTCCCATTTTCTGACCTCTTTCTTTTGCGGCTTGATGGACTTAACACGCTGTCTATACAACGGGACAAGAAAGACAATGGCATGGTCAGAGCGACCCAGCGGCGCACGAGTGATAGAACGATAGGCGCCTGCCATTGTTGTATAGCAGTGATCTAGGGTTTTGTTTTCGCGGGTGGTACACGTCACTTGCTGGTGGAATTTGGGCAAAACTGACCTAAGGCTGGTGTGGTTAAAATCTCCAAGAGCTATGACAATACTGTCGGGGTTGTTGTTTTTTCTAGTATATTCACAAGGTTTTGTAGGTCCCGTTCATTTTCTGCAATTAGCACGGTGTCATCTGCGTACCGAATGTTGTTTATCATTTTCCCTCCAACCTTTACTCCAGGGTCTTCTTCTAGGTTTCTCATGATGTTTTCGCTATATAGTGAAAACAGATCTGGTGACAAAACACAACCCTGTCTGACTCCTCTTTTGATGTTTTGAAAAGAGCTTATATTGTTTTCTATTCTCATTGCAGCTGTTTGTTCCCAGTACATATTCCTGATTATTCGTAGATCTTTTCCATCGACATTGAGTCTCTCCAGTTGGTTGATCAATTCATCATGTCGTACCCAATCGAAAGCCTTGGAATAGTCAACAAAGCATAAATACAAATCCTTATTCATCTCAATTGACCTCTCTATGATAGTTCTTAGGATGTATATGGCATTAATAGTTCCTTTCCCCTCCACAAATCCACACTGTTCTTCTGCTATTTCTCTTTTGATTCTGTTCCTTGTCCTCATCATGATTATTCTTAACAGGATTTTTGTTACATGACTCATCAAACTGATTGTGCGATGGAGTTCGCATTCTATAGCCCCTGTCTTCTTTGGAAGTGCAATGAAAATTGATTTTGACACATCTTTGGGGATTTTTCCAGTGTCATAAATTTCATTTAGGAGGACTGTTATTTTTTCTATGCCAAATTCCTCCAGGGCTTCAATCATCTCTGTAGTAATGTTGTCTGGTCCTGGGGCTTTTCCTGGTTTCATCTTTTTCAGTGCTGCTCTGACTTCATCTTTCATTATGGGTGGTCCTTCAAAGTTCTTTTTTATAATGTGTTCTTCGTTTCTGTCATCCTCAAAAAGGTCTTTAATGTACTCTCCCCATCTGTATAATATTTTGTCTAATATTTTGTCTTTTTCCATGAGAATCGTACCATCTTTCGATTTTAAGCAACCAGTTGATGTGCATGTATTTTTCCTGTGGACAATTTCTTCAATTCGTCTGTACATACCCTGAGGATCCATTTTGTGTCGTTCTTCTATCTCTTTGCATTTTGTGTTCAGCCAAGCTTCCTTAGCTTCATTGCACCTATACCTGATTTCTTTGTTTATCTTCCTGTATATCTCCTCGTTTCTCTTTGCCTTCCTTCTTTCCTCCATCAGGCCCAAAATTTCATTAGTCATCCAGCTCTTTTTTGCTTTTCTATTTGCCTCAGGGATTTCTTCACAAGCTTCATTTATAGAACTTCTCAACTTTGTCCATTGTTCCTCACTGTCACCAACGTCTTCCAGAGCACTGAATTTGTTTTGAACATGTATCTTAAATTTTTGACGTATCATTTCATCTGACTTTAAGAGTCCAAGGTTTAGTTTGATGTTGCTTTTGGTCTGTTTCCTTTTCCTCAATTTCAGCCTAAACCTTCCCACTACCGGATTGTGGTCACTGTTGCAGTCTGCGCCTGGTAGTGTTTTTGCTGACAGTAAAGAATTTCTAAATCTTTTGTTGATCAGGATGTAGTCAATTTGATTTTTGGTATTATCTCCTGGACTCATCCAAGTCCATTTTCTTCTGTTAGGCTGCTCAAACCAGGTGTTTCCTTCTATGAACTCATTCATATGTGCTCATTCTACAAGCTTCCCCCCTCTTTCATTTTGTGTACCAAGGCCATGAGGTCCAACTATATCTTGGAAGAAGTCGATGGTAGTTCTCATACATTCTGTGGTATGAAACTACCATCGACTTCTTCCAACAATAACAGCAAAAACGTTTGATGTAGATGTCATTACCAGCAAGGAGGTGGCAGTAGAAATCAAAGCTGAGGTCACTATGACAGCAGTGTACATAGAGCTAGCCACACAACTTGAAACAGTGAGGTAGTCTTGTGAACATGATGTGGAGCACACAACAGATAGGCACAGACTACAATATTATCACAGTGAGGTAGTCATGGGAACATGTGGAGTACACAACAGATAGGCACAGACAACAATATTATCACAGTGAGGTAGTCATGGGAACATGATGTGGAGCACACAACAGATAGGCACAGACTACAATATTATCACAGTGAGGTAGTCTTGGGAACATGATGTGGAGCACACAACAGATAGGCACAGACTACAATATTATCACAGTGAGGTAGTCATGGGAACATGATGTGGAGCACACAACAGATAGGCACAGACTACAATATATCACAGTGAGGTAGTCATGGGAACATGATGTGGAGCACACAACAGATAGGCACAGACAACAATATTATCACAGTGAGGTAGTCATGGGAACATGATGTGGAGCACACAACAGATAGGCACAGACTACAATATTATCACAGTGAGGTAGTCATGGGAACATGATGTGGAGCACACAACAGATAGGCACAGACTACAATATTATCACAGTGAGGTAGTCATGGGAACATGATGTGGAGTACAGAACAGATAGGCACAGACTACAATATTATCACAGTGAGGTAGTCATGGGAACATGATGTGGAGCACACAACAGATAGGCACAGACAACAATATTATCACAGTGAGGTAGTCATGGGAACATGATGTGGAGCACACAACAGATAGGCACAGACAACAATATTATCACAGTGAGGTAGTCATGGGAACATGATGTGGAGCACACAACAGATAGGCACAGACAACAATATTATCACAGTGAGGTAGTCATGGGAACATGATGTGGAGCACACAACAGATAGGCACAGACTACAATATTATCACAGTGAGGTAGTCATGGGAACATGATGTGGAGTACAGAACAGATAGGCACAGACAACAATATTATCACAGTGAGGTAGTCATGGGAACATGATGTGGAGTACACAACAGATAGGCACAGACTACAATATTATCACAGTGAGGTAGTCATGGGAACATGATGTGGAGTACAGAACAGATAGGCACAGACTACAATATTATCATAGTGAGGTAGTCATGGGAACATGATGTGGAGTACACAACAGATAGGCACAGACTACAATATTATCACAGTGAGGTAGTCATGGGAACATGATGTGGAGTACACAACAGATAGGCACAGACTACAATATTATCACAGTGAGGTAGTCATGGGAACATGATGTGGAGTACACAACAGATAGGCACAGACTACAATATTATCACAGTGAGGTAGTCATGGGAGCATGATGTGGAGTACACAACAGATAGGCACAGACTACAATATTATCACAGTGAGGTAGTCATGGGAACATGATGTGGAGTACACAACAGATAGGCACAGACAACAATATTATCACAGTGAGGTAGTCATGGGAACATGATGTGGAGTACACAAC
>CM060308.1:104284816-104287316 GCA_030674185.1 Monoplex corrugatus | reverse complement strand
AGGGAACATAGATCTCAAGTAGGCTTGACAGGTAATCGGGGCTGCGTTATTGAGGCTTTTGTAGCACATGGTGTCTAGTTTGTACTGTATGCGCTTTGATACAGGGAGCCAGTGAAGTTGTGCCAGGAGAGGAGATTGTGGTCAGCTTTTTTCTTTTTGAGTACAAGGCGTGCAGCATTGTTTTGAATGCGCTGCAGGATGTGAATGGTGGAGTCAGGAAGACCAGACAGGAGTGAATTGCAATAGTCAATGCGAGACATTATGAAGGAGAGACAGTTTTGCAGTTGTTTCGACAGAGAGATACTTCCTGATCAGGCTTATACGATGGAGGTGATAGTAGCAAGATCTGACAGTTTGAGAAACAAAGTTGTTCATGGAGAGGGTAGAGTCAATGCAGACACCAAGGTTTTTAGCTGAATCAGAAATTGGGACTGATGTGTTACATAATGAGAGAGAAAGAGGAGGCAGCTGAGAAAGTTTCTGATGGGTGCCAATGAGGATAGCTTCTGTCTTGTCGTCATTAAGCTGAAGTTTGTTGAACGTCATCCAGTTCTTAATGTCCGAGTAACACTCAGTGGTGCGAGTCAAGAGGCGCTGTATATTGTCTGGTGTGTCACTGTGTAGAAGTTGGGTGTCATCAGCATAGAAGTGGTGTTTTATAGAGTGGGAGTTGATGATGGTGGACAGGGGGGAGGTGTAAAGAGTGAAAAGAACAGGGCCAAGGACATATCCTTGTGGAACACCACAGGTCAGGTATGCAGGTTGAGAGTAAGTGCCATTAATGAGAACAGTTTGTTTTCTGTTTGATAGATATGAAGTGAACCAGGAGAGAGCAATGTCAGAGATGCCAAAAGTATGATGAAGTCTAGAAAGGAGAATACCATGATCAATGGTATCAAAGGCTGCAGACAGATCAAGGAGTGTGAGGAGAGAGACTTTGCCGGGATCAGTTGCAAGGAGGAGATTGTTGAGAATGTGTAGCAGGGTAGTTTCAGTGCTATGGCACTGGCGGTAGGCTGTCTGGAAAGGATTGAGGAGATTGTTGGCAGACAGGTGAGAGTTGAGCTGGTTGAGGATAACTTTTTCGATGAGTTTTGACAAGAAAGAGAGATTAGAGATAGGCCGGTAATTTTTCAGTTCATTTGAGTCTAAATTGTATTTCTTGAGAAGAGGGTGAACAATAGCAGACTTGAAATAATCTGGGACAGTTCCAGTTTGAAGAGAAGTGTTGATGATGTCAGTGATAAATGGGAGGAGAGTAGGGAGACAGTCAGAGTAGAGAGAAGCTGGAAGAGGATCCAGTTCGCAGGTTTTGAACGACATGGATCTGATTGTGTTGAGAATTTCTTCTTGTGAGACTGGGGTAAAAGTAGTAAGAGGTGTGCCAGAGAAGGAAGGGTCAGGTGGGCATGGTTACAGGGTGTCCTGTCAAGCCTGTCACGAAGAGTTTGTATTTTGGTGGTGAAATACTTGGAGAATACAGATGGGAGTTCTTCATTTGTGTGTTTTGTTGGGAGAGGTAAATCTTTTCGTGTGCCAAGGAGATGATTCATGGTTGTAAAGAGTTCTCTTGAAGAAGAGGCATTCAGGATTTTGGTTTGGAAATAGCTTGTTTTGCAGATGCAATGAGGGTGGATACTTTTGTTTTAGAGGCTTGGAAAAGTTGCCTATGTACAGTGAGTTTGGATTTGCGCCAGCGGCGCTCTGCTCTGCGGCGGGCACGTTTTGCACAGGCAATCTCATGAGTGAGCCAGGGGGTAGGGGGGCGGTCAGGTAAAAGACTGGTTGTGGCTGGAGCATGAGTGTCCAGAAGATGGTGGAGAGTAGTATAGAATTCATCGGCAAGGTTATGTGACTTTTCAGAAAGGAGGCGGGAGGCATCAGATGAAAATGTGGAGAGGTCAATAGATTTGAGATTGCGTCGAGTCACTGTGCGCGTGGTACGGGAAGGAGGAGAAATGTCAAGAGAACAGAGAATTGCAGAGTGGTCAGATGGAAGGGCTGAAGTTAGACGGGTAGAAAGAACTAGGCAGTTGTCAGTAGCTGAATTGTGGTGATCACGAGAAATGATCCAGTCAAGAATGTGACCTTTTTGATGGGTTGGTTCAGAAATATGTTGTGTCATATTGTGATTGGACAGAGAGTTGATGATATGTCTTGTGTCATAACGGTGAGTGTTGTCGTAGTGGACATTGATGTCACCTAGAATGATGAGATTTCCAGGTAAGAGGCAGTAGTAATCAAGTAGTTGGTCAAAGTCAGAGAGAAACATGGATGTGGTGAACTTGTTGGCGGAGCTAGGTGGAGATCGATAGACACAGGAGAAGGTGATGGGGTGAGGGGTGGATTGGAAGGATACTTCAACGTGCTCGAAAGAAGGATGGGAGAAAGGCAGAGACTGCGAGAAAGATAGGCGGGAATGGAGTGAGTCGTTGTAGAGGATGGCGATACCACCACCTCGGGATGAGCGATGGAAAGAAGCAAGCCTGTAACCACTCGG
>CM060308.1:104269816-104279816 GCA_030674185.1 Monoplex corrugatus | reverse complement strand
GGAGAGAGAGAGAGAGAGAGAGAGAGAGAGAGAGAGAGAGAGAGAGAGAGAGAGAGAGTGTGTGTGTGTGTGTGTGTGTGTGTGTGTTCGTTGTCTGTCTGATCTGTCTGCAAAAGGAGAGAACAAGTGAAAAAGGAGAGAGCAATGTCAGAGATGACACCCAACTTCAAGACAGTGACTCACCTGATAATATACAGCGCCTGTTGACTCGCACCACTGAGTGTTACTCAGACATTAAGAACTGGATGACGTTCAACAAACTTCAGCTTAATGACGACAAGACAGAAGCTATCCTCATTGGCACCCGTCAGAAACTTTCTCAGCTGCCTCCTCTTTCTCTCCCATTATGTAACACATCAGTCCCAATTTCTGATTCAGCTAAAAACCTTGGTGTCTGCATTGACTCTACCCTCTCCATGAACAACTTTGTTTCTCAAACTGCCAGATCTTGCTACTATCATCTCCATCGTATAAGGCTGATCAGGAAGTATCTCTCTGTCGAAACAACTGCAAAACTCGTTCTCTCCTTCATAATGTCTCGCATTGACTATTGCAATTCACTCCTGTCTGGTCTTCCTGCCTCCACCATTCATATCCTACAGCGCATTCAAAACAATGCTGTATGCTTTGTACTCAAAAAGAAAAAAGCTGACCACATATCTCCTCTCCTGGCACAACTTCACTGGCTCCCTGTATCAAAGCGCATACAGTACAAACTAGACACCATGTGCTACAAAAGCCTCAATAACGCAGCCCCCGATTACCTGTCAAGCCTACTTGAGATCTATGTTCCCTCACGTACCCTCCGCTCTGCCTCCGATCCTCTGACTTTTCGCTTTCCACGCACTAAGCTCAATACCTATGGTCCACGAGCCTTCTCTCTTTCTGGTCCACTCTCCTGGAACCAACTTCCTCTCTCAGTCCGTCAGCAACCTACTTTTGTCTCCTTCAAGTCCGCTCTCAAAACTCACCTTTTCTCCTCCGCATGAAATCCTAACCTCACTCAACCCCCTCTGCAGCCTGTCTCCACTCGGAGGGGAATCACATGGTTATAATATATAATTGTATATGCTATGCTCTCTATAATTTTCCATTGCTTTTATTCTTTCACCCCATTTATAGCCATGCGTGTGTGTGAGTGTGTGTGTGTGTGTGTGTGTGTGTGTGTGAGTGTGTGTGTGTGTGTGTGTGTGTGTGGTTGTGGGTGTGTGTGTGTGCGTGCGTGTGTGTGCGTGCGTGCGTGCGTGCGTGCTTGCATGTGTGTCTGCTTCAGCGCTTAGATTTGATTTTATCAAGATTTTGCGCTATATAGATATTGTAATTATTATTATTATTATTATTATTATTATAGTATGATGAGCACGTCGAAGAAGAAGAGGAGAATGGAAAGAAGAAGAAAGAGGACTATTGTATTACGTGGGATGAGATATTCATAAAGAAAAGGATGAATTCTGTTAAGTCTTGTTTGAAACTGTCTGGTGCTCCGTGTCTTGTAGGAAAGGGAAGTTACTGCCTCTGACTTACAGAGAAGGGGTTTGATGGTTTTAGTTCCCTTGGGTAGATAAGCGTTGACGAATGTGTGGCATTCAGATGCAGGTATGTAATGATTATGTTGTTGTTGTTGTTGTTAATGATAATGATGATTATGACAATGATGATGATGATGATGATAATGATGATGATGGAGTCTTCCATCGAATCAGCGGACGAGTAGGCAAATTGATCTTCAGCACGTTGTGTGTGTCTTTCATGCTGGATACAAGACCGATTCTGGGGGCACATGTTCTTCAGCTGAGATGTTCCATGAGAAGCAATCCTGTCCATCTAGGTTCTGCTTTTGATGGTCCGTCTCCTGCTGAACAACCCGTTGTTCTGTGCTGTTCACATGGGATTGTGGCCTGTGCGTTCTGCTGTTGCTGGTGATTGAACTCCTCGTTGTGTTCACTTGCCTGAATGTCTGACCAGCACAAGGAATGTTTAACCCTTTAACTCCTGCACATTGTCCACCTCGCGGGCCTGAGTAGCTCAGTTGGTTGAGCTTCGGATTCGCATGCTAATGGTTGTGGGTTCGAATCCCGGGGTGTGCTATATTAAGATTGGCCTTCTCACTGTCCCGTCTTCATATCATTGTTGTTCTGGTGGTGTCAGTACAGGATTAGATAAGTTGTTCTGGTGGTGTCAGTATAGGATTAGATACATTAACATTGGCCTTCTCACTGTCCCATCTTCACATCATTGTTGTTCTGATGGTGTCAGCATAGGATTAGATAAGTTGTTCTGGTGGTGTCAGTATAGGATTAGATAAGTTGTTCTGGTGGTGTTAGTATAGGATTACATAAGTCCCCCATCCCACACTTCCCTGGGATGGTTATCCCCGTCGGACATATCACCTGAGTGGGTGTCTACGTAAACCCCCCCCCCCCACCAAATCAATCAATCAAAACATTGTCCACCAGCATCCTGAATTGTCAACCAAGCTAGCAAAACAAAAACTTAACCCTTTGACTCCCTCACCCTATCTACCAGCTTCTTGCAGGAAGCTGGTGGATAGGGTGAAGGAGTCAAAGGGTAAAGTTTCTGCTGTTGATGGATAGGGTGAGGGAGTCATAGGGTTAAGTTTTTGCTGTTGGTGGATAGTGGTGCAAGAGTCAAAGGGTTAAATTATGAAGGGGACGTGCAATCTTCTCCCACAACTCTCTTTCCTACTGGTGCTCAGAGTTCTACAGGTGTAACGACTGCCACATGGAGAACGACCTTAACAGGTACAGACGGTTTTGTTGTTGGCAATGTCCGTCTTCTTGCAGGCATGTACTAAGACACAACTTTTACTATTGTGTGTTTGGTCTCAGAAGGCCTGACATGCTTAAAAGAATCTTTGATGATAAACTAAAGTAAGACAAAATTATCTTTGTGTTTCCTGATTCCTTGTCTTTGTCCACAGCTGTTCTCTTGTCCTTTATTTTTGTGTTTCCGTTAGTCCCCCCTTGCTCTGAGAGAGAGAGAGAGAGAGAGAGAGAGAGAGAGAGAGAGAGAGATAGAGATAGAGAGAGAGAGAGATAGAGAGAGAGAGAAACAGAGAGAGAGAGAGAGACAGAGAGAGAGAGACAGGGAGAGAGATAGACAGATAGCTAGATAGATAGAGAGATAGATAAATAGATTAGACAGATAGACAGACAGAGAGAAAGATGGATAGATAGATATATGTATATATATCTATATATATATGTATATATATATATTATATAGATAGATAGATATAGATAGATAAATAGACAGAAACAGACTGATAGACAGACGGACAGACAGACAGACAGACAGACAGACAGACAAAGACAGATAGACAGAGAATTCAGACGGAGAGAGAGGGAGAGAAAGAGAGAGAGAGAGAGAGACAGAGAGACGGAGGTGTGTTGTGTGTGTGTGTGGTGTGTGTGTGTGTGTGTGTGTGTGTGTGTGTGTGTGTGTGTGTGTGAGTGAGTGAGTGAGTCAGTGTGAGTGTGAATGTGAGTGTGTGTGCATATGAGCTTACATACATGTGTGTTTTTTTATGTAGTGTATGTATGTATGTATGTATGTATGTATGTATGTATGTATGTATGTATGTTGATGTGCCTGTGCGTGTCTGTGTGTGTCTATGTGTGTATGTGAAAACAATCGTGTGGTCAATCCGTAGAACACAAAGCAACAACCATCCAATGAAGGAAGGAAGAAGGAAGAAGGAAGGGAGGAAAACGACCAGCGAACCAACGAACCAACGAACCAACTAACCAACCACCAACAAATCAAACAATCAAACCAACCAACCAGCTAACCAACCAACCAACAACCAATCAAAGCAAGAAGCAAGCAAGCAAGCAAGCAAGAAGCAAGCAAGCAAGCAACCAACTAACTAACCAACCAACTAACCAACCAACCAACCAACCAACCAACCAATCAACCAACCAACCAACCAACCAACCAATCAACCAACCAACCAACTAACCAACCCTCCAATAAAAAAATCAAATAAAAAGAAAGAAAGAAATATGCAACAAACAAATGAGAAAACACACACACACACACACACACACACACACACACACACACACACACACACACACACACACACACACACACACACACACACACACACCACACACACATAAGCAACGAAACAAACAAGCAAAGAAAGAAGCAACGAACAAACAAAACAATAAACACGTAAAGCAAACAAACAAGCAAGGTATCAAATAAGCAAACAAACAAAACAAACAAACAAACACAAACCAAACAAACAAACAAACAAACAAACAACAAACAAACACGTACACGTAAAGCAAACAAACAAGCAAGGTATCGAATAAGCAAACAAACAAACAAACAAGCAACCAACCAAACAATCAATCAATCAAACAAACAAACAAACAAACAAACAAACAAACAAACAAACAACAACCAACCAACCAACCAACCAACCAACCTACCAACCAACCAAACAAACAAACAAATCAAACAAACAAACAAACAAACAAACAAACAAACAAACAACAAACAAATAAACCCTATTCGTATCCTGAAGCAGTGAAAGTGTTAAATTTATCGCGCGGTCAAGCGACAGAAGGCAAAAGGGAGAGAACTCCCCAGTCTCTCTCTCAACTGCCATTGTGCTGTCTCGGCAAATAAATGTCGCAATGGTTTTGGTGAGCACGACCGGAAGCGGAAATTGTGGCGCCATGATAAAGTGGTTTATGGGAGAAAGAGGCCACAGTGTGTGATGATACTTTTTTTTTCGTCAGGCTGTTTCTCTGATTTTTTTCTTTCAATCTCTTTAAAAAAGAGAGATTCAATATCGAGCAAAAGGATTGTGTGTGTGTGTGTGTGTGTGTGGTGTGTGTGTGTGTGTGTGTGTGTGTGTGTGTGTGTGTGTTGTGTGTGTGTGTGTGTGTGTTGTGTGTGTGTGTGTGTGTGTATGTGTGTGTTTTTGTTGTGATGTGTGTGTGTTTTTGTGTGTTGTTGTGTGGGTTGTGTGTGTGTGTGTTGTGTGTGTGTGTGTGTGTGTGTGTGTGTATGGTGTGTGGTGCTGTGTGTGTGTGTGTGTGTGTGTGTTGTGTTCTCTAATGCATTGAAATTACGTGGCCTTAGGCGCCTCCACCCCATCACTATTTGTTTCATAAGGTTTGAGACTGAACAGTGGTACTCTGAAATAATGTCAGTGTTTAACTTCATTGATGATCTGATTCTGTCCTATGTTGATTTATACCTGTTCCTCTCATTGTCCTCTTTCACATACACAAAAGGATATAGAGAATCAGCGTGAGGTCACCCACCAGTGAAGACCTGGCTTTTGTCAGGTTACTTTAGTGGAGTCTTGTAGTCTCTCACCTCACCTGTTGGCGTCACCAGGTTCAGTGTAGGTCGCTACACTCTGTGACACAGCCACTCTCCTCCAAATGGCTCTGTCTTGACTTTTGTGGACAACTTCTTGAATGTTTAGGCCACTGATGTTGGTTATGTTCTCGATGTTATGAGGTTGGAAGTCTGCCTTTCTTCCTTTTTACCGCTGTTTTTCCTTGAAAAATGGCTGCCATGAGGTCTGTGTTCTTGCCACGTAACACATGACCAATTCATTTTAGTCTTTTCTTGTTGATTTCTGGTGATATCAAGTTCTTCCAGGACACTTTCATTAGTTCTTCTATCTGTCCTCTTGACTTGTAGTAGTCTCCGATAGAACCACATCTCTGCCGCTTCAATTCTTCTGCAATCAGTTTTTCTGAGAGTCCACGCTTCACAGTCATAAATCATGACTGGCCAGATCAAACATTTTAAAAGTTTAATTTCAGACCATTTGGTATGCTTCTAGTTTTCCAGATATTGTTGAATTGGACCAGTTTTCGCTTTGCCATTCCAATTCTTATTTTGATGTCTTTAGAACAGCTTTTCCAGAACCAAGATCTTTAAAATCTTTGTAATATTTTGTAAGGGAACTTTATTAATTAAAAATGTCTTGATTGTTTTTCAGTTTCTTTGCCTTTTAATCTGTAGCACTTTTGCTTTCTTGGCGTTCAAGTTTAAGCCAGCCTTTTTGCTTGCTGTCCTGTATAGAATTCTTTTCAAATTGGTTATGTTGTCTGCTAACAGCGCAGTATCGTCTGTATAGCTCAGGTTTGTGAGTGTTTTCCTCCTATCTTTATACCTATGTCTTCAATATCAGTATCTCTAATGACTTGTTCTGTATAGCTATTAAAGAGATACGATGAAAGGATACAACCTTGTCTAACTCCTCTGTGGATGTTGAAACATTCGCATTTCTGACTTCTATCTAATTGTAGCCTTTTGATCTTTGTATGATGAGGCAATTAATGGAATAAGATATTTTAAAAAGCCCATTTTGACCATTGCGTTGAACAGGTGGAGATAAATGAATTTATCAAATGCTTTTCTATAGTCTATAAAGGTGACAAAAGTTTCTTCATCAGTGTTTTTTATTTTTTCTATGAACATTTGTAACACAAATGACATGTCATTTGTGCCTCTGTTGGATCTGCAGCCTGTCTGGCAGTCAGTTCTTCTTCTGTCTTGAACCCCAAGATAATAGTACCATTGTTAAAATCCAGTATACTCCTGTTAAATCATTCTTTAAAATATCGTACGTGAATACAAAATGAATGGCTAGAAAGGAGGTTCATGCCTGACATGAAACACACATAAAAAAACAAAGTCTTCAATACGGTGCTCGATATAGCACAAATTCCAGAGTGGGGAAAAAGTTGAATTTCTTTTGATTTTAAATATGCCAAATTTGCCATCTTTTCTTTTTTTTCGTCTTTGTTTCTTACTAGTGTTTCCCACATCCTTTGTCATTGCTCCTTTTTAGAGTAAAATGGTGATATATATATACAATATGCAATATCAACTGTCTGCAAGTCCATCATTAAAATGGGCGAGTTGGCGTTTTACTTAGTGTTCCTCAGCTGTTATTGTGTGCTTGGATATTTCTATGACTAATATAATAATAATATAATATAATATACAATATTTTATATAGCGCAAAATCTTGATAAAATCAAATCTAAGCGCTAAAACAGACACACACGCACGCACGCACACACACACGCACGCACGCACGCACGCACGCACGCACACACCACACACACACACACACACACACACACACACGCACACGCACACGCACACGGCTATAAATGGGGAGAGAGAATAAAAGCAATGGAAAATTATAGAGAGCATATTATATACAATTATATATTACAATGTGATTCCCCTCCGAGTGGAGACAGGCTGCAGAGGGGATTGAGTGAGGTCAGGATTTTATGCAGAGGAGAAAATGTGAGTTTTGAGAGCGGACTTGAAGGAGACAAAAGTAGGTTGCTGACGGACTGAGAGAGGAAGTTTGTTCCAGGAAAGTGGACCAGAAACAGAGAAGGCTCGTGGACCATAGGTATTGAGCTTAGTGCGTGGAAAGCGAAAAGTCAGAGGATCGGAGGCAGAGCGGAGGATACGTGAGGGAACATAGATCTCAAGTAGGCTTGACAGGTAATCGGGGGCTGCGTTATTGAGGCTTTTGTAGCACATGGTGTCTAGTTTGTACTGTATGCGCTTTGATACAGGGAGCCAGTGAAGTTGTGCCAGGAGAGGAGATATGTGGTCAGCTTTTTTCTTTTTGAGTACAAGGCGTGCAGCATTGTTTTGAATGTGCTGCAGGATGTGAATGATGGAGGCAGGAAGACCAGACAGGAGTGAATTGCAATAGTCAATGCGAGACATTATGAAGGAGAGAACGAGTTTTGCAGTTGTTTCCACAGAGAGATACTTCCTGATCAGGCTTATACGATGGAGGTGATAGTAGCAAGATCTGGCAGTTTGAGAAACAAAGTTGTTCATGGAGAGGGTAGAGTCAATGCAGACACCAAGGTTTTTAGCTGAATCAGAAATTGGGACTGATGTGTTACATAATGGGAGAGAAAGAGGAGGCAGCTGAGAAAGTTTCTGACGGGTGCCAATGAGGATAGCTTCTGTCTTGTCATCATTAAGCTGAAGTTTGTTGAACGTCATCCAGTTCTTAATGTCCGAATAACACTCAGTGGTGCGAGTAAAGAGGCGCTGTATATTGTCTGGTGTGTCACTGTCTAGACGTTGGGTGTCATCAGCATAGAAGTGGTGTTTTATAGAGTGGGAGTTGATGATGGTGGACAGGGGGGAGGTGTAAAGAGTGAAAAGAACAGGCCAAGGACAGATCCTTGTGGAAACCACAGGTCAGGTATGCAGGTTGAGAGTAAGTGCCATTAATGAGAACAGTTTGTTTTCTGTTTGATAGATATGAAGTGAACCAGGAGAGAGCAATGTCAGAGATGCCAAAAAGTATGATGAAGTCTAGAAAGGAGAATACCATGATCAATGGTATCAAAGGCTGCAGACAGATCAAGGAGTGTGAGGAGAGAGACTTTGCCAGTATCAGTTGCAAGGAGGAGATTGTTGAGAATGTGTAGCAGGGCAGTTTCAGTGCTATGGCACTGGCGGTAGGCTGACTGGAAAGGATTGAGGAGATTGTTGGCAGACAGGTGAGAGTTGAGCTGGTTGAGGACAACTTTTTCGATGAGTTTGACAAGAAAGAGAGATTAGAGATAGGCCGGTAATTTTTCAGTTCATTTGGGTCTAAATTGTATTTCTTGAGGAGAGGGTGAACAATAGCAGACTGAAAGAATCTGGGACAGTTCCAGTTTGAAGAGAAGTGTTGATGATGTCAGTGATGAATGGGAGGAGAGTAGGGAGACAGTCAGAGTAGAGAGAACCTGGAAGAGGATCCAGTACGCAGGTTTTAAACGACATGGATCTGATTGTGTTGAGAATTTTTGACTCAGTGTTTATGAGTAGCAAATGCACTTGTATGAAATTGTATGAAAACAATGGCATACAAAATATGTATGATGTTCTGACAAATTTCATTTACATACAGTTACGTACATGTTTGCTTTCTTTTCTCCAGCTGATGATCAAAATAAATTAGCAGCAATTGCAGCGCTTTTTGAAGGGGGAAAGAGCAGAACTAAACACATAACTTTTTCTTTTAGTAATCAGGTAAACATCATTCCTTTTATTACTTTGCATTAAAACAATTTCTTTTATTGAAACCCAAATACTACTTCTGACACAGATGTTGATTCATGTTGGTGGGGTCCTGTTCTAGGCCTCTCAGTGTCAACAAAGTTAAATCATGAAGCCTGAGAGATGAGTTAGAGCTTCCATACATTCTCATCATCATCATCATCATCATCAAGTGCCCTGCCGCATGGCGTTGGCGACCATGGACTTCCAACCATCTCTATCTCTCGTTGCCCCAGCATCTCCCCCACCCTCCTCATCCCCAGCCACTCTGTCAGTCTGTCCAGCATTCTCTCCCTGGGTCTACCTGGTGCTCTCTTTCCCTCCAGCTTTCCCGTTGTGACTAGGTGCTCCAAATCCCCCTTCCTCATAAATGGCCTATAAATGTTGCTTGTCTGTTCCTAATCTTCCTTATGAGTGATCTACTTGTGTCTGCCTCCATCAAGACTGTCTCGTTTGTTTTCTTTGCTGTCCATGGAACTCTCAACATTCTTCTGAGAAGACCACATCTCGGTTGCCTCGATCCTGCTCTGACTTTGCTTGCTGACTGTCCACGCCTCGCATCCGTACAACAGTATTGGTTTTTATATAACATTCAAGGACTCTCTTTCTGATGTTAATTAATAGGCATTTGTTGGTAAGAATGCTTGTCATCTTCTTGAATGCTATTTTGGCTTTTCTGATTCTGCCAGCTATTTCCGATGTGCATCTGCCGTCTGATGAAATGACCGTTCCCCGGTATTTGAACTTATTAACCTGTGTCAAGGTTGTGCCATTTGCTGTTATTTTGCATGAGGGGATTTCATGTTTTTTACTGATCATCATGACTTCAGTCTTCCTGCTGTTTAGTTCCAACCCCTTACTTTGCTTTCTGTTTCTAGTATATTCACAAGGTTTTGTAGGT
>CM060308.1:104257316-104264816 GCA_030674185.1 Monoplex corrugatus | reverse complement strand
ATTATGAAGGAGAGAACGAGTTTTGCAGTTGTTTCGACAGAGAGATACTTCCTGATCAGGCTTATACGATGGAGGTGATAGTAGCAAGATCTGGCAGTTTGAGAAACAAAGTTGTTCATGGAGAGGGTAGAGTCAATGCAGACACCAAGGTTTTTAGCTGAATCAGAAATTGGGACTGATGTGTTACATAATGGGAGAGAAAGAGGAGGCAGCTGAGAAAGTTTCTGACAGGTGCCAATGAGGATAGCTTTTGTTTTGTCGTCGTTAAGCTGAAGTTTATTGTATGTCATCCAGTTCTTATATTGTCAGGTGAGTGACTGTCTTGAAGTTGGGTGTCATCAGCATAGAAGTGGTGTTTTATAGAGTGGGAGTTGATGATGGTGGACAGGGGGGAGGTGTAAAGAGTGAAAAGAACAGGGCCAAGGACAGATCCTTGTGGAACACCACAGGTCAGGTATGCAGGTTGAGAGTAAGTGCCATTGATGAGAACAGTTTGTTTTCTGTTTGATAGATATGAAGTGAACCAGGAGAGAGCAATGTCAGAGATGCCAAAAGTATGATGAAGTCTAGAAAGGAGAATACCATGATCAATGGTATCAAAGGCTGCAGACAGATCAAGGAGTGTGAGGAGAGAGACTTTGCCAGTATCAGTTGCAAGAAGGAGATTGTTGAGAATGTGTAGCAGGGCAGTTTCAGTGCTATGGCATTGGCGGTAGGCTGACTGGAAAGGATTGAGGAGATTGTTGGCAGACAGGTGAGAGTTCAGCTGGTTGAGGACAACTTTTTCAAGGAGTTTTGACAAGAAAGAGAGATTAGAGATAGGCCGGTAATTTTTCAGTTCATTTGGGTCTAAATTGTATTTCTTGAGGAGAGGGTGAACAATAGCAGACTTGAAAGAATCTGGGACAGTTCCAGTTTGGAGAGAAGTGTTGATGATGTCAGTGATGAATGGGAGGAGAGTAGGGAGACAGTCAGAGTAGAGAGAACCTGGAAGAGGATGCAGTTCGCAGGTTTTGAACGACATGGATCTGATTGTGTTGAGAATTTATTTCTTCTTGTGAGACTGGGGTAAAAGTAGTAAGAGGTGTGCCAGAGAAGGAAGGGTCAGGTGGGCATGGTTGACAGGGTGTCCTGTCAAGCTTGTCACGAAGAGTTTGTATTTTGGTGGTGAAATACTTGGAGAATACAGATGGGAGTTCTTCATTTGTGTGTTTTGTTGGGAGAGGTGAATCTTTTCGTGTGCCAAGGAGATGATACATGGTTGTAAAAAGTTCTTTTGAAGAAGAGGCATTCAGGATTTTGGTTTGGAAATAGCTTGTTTTTGCAGATGCAATGAGGGTGGACACTTTTGTTTTAGAGGCTTGGAAAAGTTGCCTTGTTTTTGCAGATGCAATGAGGGTGGATACTTTTGTTTTAGAGGCTTAGAAAAGTTGCCTATGTACAGTGAGTTTGGATTTGCGCCAGCGGCGCTCTGCTCTGCGGCGGGCACGTTTTGCACAGGCAATCTCATGAGTGAGCCAGGGGGTAGGGGGGCGGTCAGGTAAAAGATGGGTTGTGGCTGGAGCATGAGTGTCCAGAAGATGGTGGAGAGTAGTATAGAATTCATCGGCAAGGTTATGTGACTTTTCAGAAAGGAGACGGGAGGCATCAGATGAAAATGTGGAGAGGTCAATAGATTTGAGATTATAATAATATTAATAATAATTACAATATTTATATAGCGCAATATCTTGATAAAATCAAATCTAAGCGCTGAAACACACACACACGCACGCACGCACACACACGCACGCACGCACGCCCACACACACACACACACACACACACACACACACACACACACAACACACACACACACACACAACCACACACACGGCTATAAATGGGGAGAAAGAATAAAAACAATGGAAAATTATAGAGAGCATATTATATACAATTATATATTGCAATGTGATTCCCCTCCAAGTGGAGACAGGCTGCAGAGGGGATTGAGTGAGGTCAGGATTTTATGCAGAGGAGAAAAGGTGAGTTTTGAGAGCGGACTTGAAGGAGACAAAAGTAGGTTGCTGACGGACTGAGAGAGGAAGTTTGTTCCAGGAGAGTGGACCAGAAAAGAGAAGGCTCGTGGACCATAGGTATTGAGCTTAGTGCGTGGAAAGCGAAAAGTCAGAGGATCGGAGGCAGAGCGGAGGGTACGTGAGGGAACATAGATCTCAAGAAGGCTTGACAGGTAATCGGGGGCTGCGTTATTGAGGCTTTTGTAGCACATGGTGTCTAGTTTGTACTGTATGCGCTTTGATACAGGGAGCCAGTGAAGTTGTGCCAGGAGAGGAGATATGTAGTCAGCTTTTTTCTTTTTGAGTACAAGGCGTGCAGCATTGTTTTGAATGCGCCTGTAGGATGTGAATGGTGGAGGCAGGTAGACCGGACAGGAGTGAATTGCAATAGTCAATGCGAGACATTATAAAGGAGAGAACGAGTTTTGCAGTTGTTTCGACAGAGAGATACTTCCTGATCAGGCTTATACGATGGAGGTGATAGTAGCAAGATTGCAAGATCGAGTCACTGTGCGCGTGGTACGGGAAGGAGGAGAAATGTCAAGAGAACAGAGAATTGCAGAGTGGTCAGATGGAAGGGCTGAAGTTAGACGGGTAGAAAGAACTAAGCAGTTGTCAGTAGCGGAATTGTGGTGATCACGAGAAATGATCCAGTCAAGAATGTGACCTTTTTGATGGGTTGGTTCAGAAATGTGTTGAGTCATATTGTGATTGGACAGAGAGTTGATGATATGTCTTGTGTCATAACGGTGAGTGTTGTCATAGTGGACATTGATGTCACCTAGAATGATGAGATTTCCAGGTAAGAGGCAGTAGTAGTCAAGTAGTTGGTCAAAGTCAGAGAGAAACATGGATGTGGTGAGCTTGTTGGCAGAGTAGGTGGAGGTCGATAGACACAGGAGAAGGTGATGGGGTGAGGGGTGGATTGGAAGGATAATTCAACATGCTCGAAAGAAGGATGGGAGAAAGGCAGAGACTGTGAGAAAGACAGGCGGGAATGGGGTAGTCGTTGTAGAGGATGGCGATACCACCACCTCGGGATGAGCGATGGAAAGAAGCAAGCCTGTAACCACTCGGAGTGAGACTCTCATGTATATGTTCATGACCAATGGGGTTAAGCCATGTTTCAGTGATAAAAGCAATGTCAACATGCTCATCTGCGATAAAGTCAGCAATGACATCGGCTTTGCCATCTGTGCATGTTGACTGAGCGTTAAAAAGGCATAGTTTTAGTTTATCAGAGTCACATGACTGTGGTCGAGGTGGAGATGAAGGCAGCACCGATGGGACAGAAGATGAAGGCGACACCAGCGGGGCAGAAGATGAAGGCAGCAACGACGGGACAGAAGACGAAGGCGGCACCCGCAGGACAGAAGATGAAGGCGGCACCAGCAGGACAGAAGACAAAGGTGGCACTAGCGGGAGAGAAGATGAAGGCAGCGCGGCAGGACAGAAGATGAAGGCGGCACCGGCGGGACAGAAGGCGGCACCGGCGGGACAGAAGGTGAAGGTGGCACCGACGGGACAGAAGGTGAAGGTGGCACCATCAGGACAGAAGGTGTAGGCGGCACCATCAGGACAGAAGGCGAAGGCGAAGATGGCAGAGGAGGAGACGAAGTCTGCAGCAGCAAGGTCGAGGGCAGGGGCAATGGAGGAGGCGAAGAAGCAGAAGACGAAAAGTGGTGTCGGACTGGTACAGCAGGAGGCAGGTTGTGCCAAAGACGGTGGAGACGTCCAGCACGACAGGATCGCGCAGTGCGGGGCTTGCGACACAGCCCCAGTGTTCGTATGCGCTGGTAGACGTCTCCACCGAGGTAGCACTTGTTGTGTTTAAAAAGTGTCAGTCGAATTTGTTTTATAAGGACGGGTCCATAATTGCGAGCCAGTCAGGAGAGGATGATGTTTGCAGGTTGGTGTGTGGGTTGGTCAGCTCACAACACTTAAAACCAGAGAACACAAGGTTTGGAAGCTGTAGCGTTGGGCGAACACAGTAGGCTAAAATGTAAACACAGTTCACAGATAAAATGTCCGACTTGAGCGGCTGAAATAAAATGATGAAAAGTAAGTATAAAAACTTTAAAATCAGATTATCTGGTAAAATATTCAAAATTAAAAAAAAAATTTACATCACCGTATGTCGGGATTTAAAAGGAACAAACTGATACAAAATTCAATGCATAAAATCAAATAGAACCACGATAAAATCACTGTAAAACACAACACACACTTTGCTGCCTGCTGGCACGACATCTACTCATAGTACGATACTTACCAACAAATCTGACATCTACACAGCGTAAAAATTTAAAATGCAATTATATTTTGTCACGTATCATCGTGGGTCTGTCTATTTATAAATATAAACTTGAAGCCAGTAAAGGAAGACTGAAAGTTGTTGAAAGACTACTCTGGGCTGGTAACTGTAACCAGAACGTCAGGTCTGAGAGTGTGAGGCTACATGTCTTTTTTTTAGCGTGTTGACATCTTACTGTATACTGATGAAAACAGTTAAGCAATGGCAAGGCATGCACAATTGGACAAAGAAGCAAATATAGCATACAGTAGACTCGGTCATAGAATACATGCAGATATTGATATTGTGATGTGTAAACAAGTAGGCAGGCAATGTAAACAATCATCGTTTTCACCATTTTCATCATCAACATCAACATCATCATGACCAACAATATCATCAATGATCATCATCATCATCATCATCATCATCATCACCATCACCATCACCATCATCATCACCATCACCACCAATCATCATCATCATCATCATCATCATCATCATCATCATCATCATCACCAGCAGCAGCAGCAGCAGCAGCAGGAAACTAATTCTGTGTGCAAATATCCATGTTTGTGATGGAACTGATGAGTGGCATCAGTACACAGACCCTTCATCTCTGGCTCTGGGATACAGTAACACGCAAGTTCAGGCGAAAAGTAAACCAACCATTGTCGCCTAACATATATGGTTTTGTATAAATTCTAAAACATTTACACACTAAATGTGCTCACTTCTCGTTTGTGTTGGTTTAATTGTTTATCAATATCCATCATCATCATACATCATATCTCATCATCATCATCATCATCATCATCATCATCATCATCATCATCATCATCATCGTCATCATCAAGTGCCCTTCCCATGGCGTTGGCGATCATGGCCCTCCATATGTATCTATCCCTTGTTGCTGCAAGCACACCTTTCACCTTCTCTGTCCTCAGCCACCCTGCAAGTCCCTCCATGATTTTCTCCCTGGGTCTGCCTGGTGCTCTCTTTCCTTCCTGCTTTCCCGTTGTGACCAGGTGCTGTAATTCCCCCTTCCTCATAAAATGTCTTATAAATGTTGCCTGTCTTTTCCTGATCTTCCTTATGAATGATCTTCTTGTGTCAGCCTCCACCAAGACTGTCTCATTTGTTTTCTTTGCTGTCCATGGAGTTCTCAATATTCTTCTTAGAAACCACATCTCAGCTGCCTCAATCTTGTTCTAGCTTTGCTTGTTCACTGTCCACGCCTCACAACCGTATAACATTATCGGTTCTATATAACATTCAAGAACTCTCTTCCTGATGTTAATTGATAGACATTAGTTGATAAGAATGTGCTTTTAATCTTATTGAATGCTGTTTTCAATATCTTTCAAGGAAAAACAGTGTCAAAAAGGAAGAAAAGCAGACCCCCAGTCTCATACATGGAGAACATAATCAACATCAGTGGCCTAAACATTCAAGAAATTGTCCACGAAAGTCAAGACAGAGTGGCCTGGAGGGAGATGGTGGCATCCAGATGTGCAGCGGCCAACACCGAAACCGGTGACACTGACAGGTGAGACAGGTGAGACAGTACAGATGAGACAGGTGAGATAGCGATGAAATTCACAGCTGCGGAGTTTAATGAATGATAACATGTGGCCATCATTGATTTCTACACACATCTTTTCCTAATTAACTATCCCCAACAATCCATATTGAAAATGGATCAATCCAGCAAAATCACTAATGATCATATTACGTAGATTATACTAAAGGCAGAAAGAGTTATCTTCAAAGTGTGTTCTGAGTGCAGATTTCACAAGGACACAGCTGGTTTTTCCCCACAACCATGGAGAAGAGAAATGGAACACACTTGATGATGACTGTGTCCGATATCACAACAGGTGAGTCCGTCTCTTCCACAAATATCAATGACTTTGACTCAATGCCATTCGTTATAATCATGGAACGGGTTTTGCCTGTGTGTTGGCCTCTCACTTTTTGCCTGGGTGTGTTTGGCAACGTGATGGTTATCATCATTATTCATCGATTGCAAGACAGACGTTCCTCCTTGGACCGTTATTTCTTGTGTCTAGCTGTGTCTGATCTCTGTTTCCTTGTTATGGCACCATTTGATATGTCGATCAAGACGGTGCTTGGCTTTTTCCTGTTTGATCTTAATGACGTTGTGTGTAGGGTTGGTTTCTTCCTGTTATACACAGCTGCTAACTGCTCTGCTTGGCTTGTGGTGGTGATGGTTACACACAGGGCCATGTCTGTGGTGTGGCCACATCGTGTGAACGTGATGTGTACAGCAAAGACATCCTGGGCCATCATTGTGAGCATCGTCATCTTTTCAGCATGGCTTGCTGTCACTTTCTTCCATGGATTTGGAGTTTCAGGTGAGGTTTGTGAGCCAAAGAATATCACGTGGAATTTATGACATAGTGTGGTCCAAAGTTGAACTTGTACTGTCTTCTGCACTGCCGTTTCATCTTCATGATGGTCAGCAACGTCGTGCTGGTGGTGAACTTAAGGACGTCAGTGAAGGAAGCTGGTGACCAGTTTGCTACCACAGACACACAGCAGAGTGAGAGAAGAAAAAAGTGAACTCCATCACTCTAACAGCTCTGGTTATTTCTGTTGCCTTCTTGGTCTTCACCTTTCCTTTTGACATCGGAGTGTGATAATCCCTTTACTTGTTGACAGCAATGAGGGTGTTAAAGGTGAAATATTATCAGACTTTGTACTCTGTAACTCAATGTATCGACTTTTTCAACTATTCCATGAACTTTTATCTGTACTGTCTGACAGGTAGCCGGTTCAGAAAGGAATTCCTGAAGGTGATAAGTGGTTTGTTTCTTTGTATTAGATCTTACAAAAGAGAACGACCGATAACGTCTGAGCCATCCATGGTTGAAGATTTATTTGGTATTCATCCAGTATCAGAAAGCAATGGAATAACAGCAGCGGCACGACCAGTCCCATAATTACCACTAAAACCAACAGTAAATGCAAAACCAGAAGTGGCAGGAGTATATAACCTTGTTAAAGTTGTTGCAATAAAACTATTTGTGAACTGTTTGTACCTTTCTGTACGTTATGATAACGTGTTCTGGTCAAGATTTTTCTCTTTTTCTTTTTTGTTGTTGTTGTTGAAAGTCTAGTTTCTAG
>CM060308.1:104227316-104252316 GCA_030674185.1 Monoplex corrugatus | reverse complement strand
CCACCAGAACAACAATGATGTGAAGATGGCACAGTGAGAAGGCCAATGTTAATGTATCTAATCCTATACTGACACCACCAGAACAACTTATCTAATCCTGTACTGACACCACCAGAACAACAATGATGTGAAGATGGGAAGTGAGAAGGCCAATTTTAATATAGCACAGCCCGGGATTCGAACCCACAATCATTAGCATGTGAATCCGAAGCTCAACCAACTGAGCTACTGAGGCCCGCGAGGTGGACAACGTGCAGGAGTTAAAGGGTTAAACATTCCTTGTGCTGGTCAGGCATTCAGGCAAGTGAGCACAACAAGGAGTTCAATCACCAGCAACAGCAGAACGCACAGGCCACAATCCCATGTGAACAGCACAGAACAACGGGTTGTTCAGCAGGAGACGGACCATCAAAAGCAGAACCTAGATGGACAGGATTGCTTCTCATGGAACATCTCAGCTGAAGAACATGTGCCCCCAGAATCGGTCTTGTATCCAGCATGAAAGACACACACAACGTGCTGAAGACCAGTTCGCCTACTCGTCCGCTGATTCGATGGAAGACTCCATCATCATCATTATCATAAATCATCATCATCATTAACAACAACAACAACATAATCATTACATACCTGCATCTGAATGCCACACATTCGTCAACGCTTATCTACCCAAGGGAACTAAAACCATCAAACCCCTTCCCTGTAAGTCAGAGGCAGTAACTTCCCTTGCCTACAAGACACCGGAGCACCAGACAGGTTTAAACAAGACTAACGGAATTCGTCCTTATCTTTATGAATATCTCATCCCACATAATACAATAGTCCTCTTTCTCCTTCTTTCCATTCTCCTCTTCTTCTTCGACGTGCTCATCATACTCCTCTTCTTCTGCATCTCAATCAGTCTGTCGGTATATCACGGTTGTTTTTTTACACTGTCACTATATGATCATGTTAAATGGCCACTGTTCTATAATAACATATTAACTTATTCAGTTTGTAACACTGTTAAAAGACCAATGTCTCCTGTCTTCCTCTCCCTGTTCCTTCTTCTCCTTCTTCCGTCTTCTCCTTGTTTCTTCCTCACCTTCCTTCTTCTTCTCATTGTCCTTTCCTCTCCTTGTTCTTCACTCTCCTTCTTTCCTTCTCTTCCTTCTTTCTTCTCCCTTCTACCTCTCCTTTTAATGTGTGTGTGTGTATGTGTGTGTGTGTGTATGTGTGTGTGTATGTGTGTGTATGTGTGTGTGTATGTGTATGTTTGTGTGTGTATGTGTGTGTGTGTGGATGCCATGTCGCCCCTTTTCATCCATATAATTGGCTAATTGATTTATTAATACCGAAAATAAAGTAGGGCTTAAGACACATCCTTGTCTCACGCCTATGGGGTTATCGAATATTTCAGATAATTCCCGGTTTGCCCGAATACATGAGCATAATGATTCATACATTGCTTTTAGCGAAGCCAAAAACTTCCCTTTTACTCCTTGATTTTGAATACACTTTAAGAGTTTGTCATGCTGAACCGAATCAAAGGCTTTCTTAAAGTCTACAAAAGCAACATATAGTTTTCTACCTTTCTTGCACATAGTTTTCTGAACCATAGCGTACAGACTGAAAATTTGATCCACTGTAGAATATTTTTTCCTAAAACCTGCCTGACTTTCTGATATTAAATTATTGTTTTCTAACCAAGCATACAATCTAGTATTGAGTATTGATGTGTAACATTTTGAAACAATGCTTAATAACGACACACCCCTGTAATTGTCCACTTTATCAGGATCTCCTTTCTTAAATATTGGTATGATAATAGCTTTTGACCAGTCTTGAGGATAAATTCCTCGGTCGAATAAAGTGTTAAACAGCTTCAAAAGAAAATTATGGATATTTGTGTTAACATTTTTTAACATCTCGGCTGTAACACCGTCCATTCCACTGGCTTTACCTATCCTCAATTTTCTGATGGATTCTCTGACTTCTTCTATAGTTATCTTAGAATTTAATGGGTGTTCTGTTGATTCATTTAAATCTACTTCGACAATGCAGCGCTCATCATTTGTTGATCTGTTATCTTGAAATACGTTTTTAAAATGACTGAACCATTCATCAATACTTACATTGTTAGTGAGTTTGTTTTTGGTACCATACCCTATATTTCTTAACTCAGTCCAAAACTGCGATGAATTTGAAATATTTCTGGCTAAGCATTCTGCTTTTTGTTTATTATACTGCTGTTTTTTATTCTTTAATAATTTTTTATACTTCTTCCGTGCTTCACAATACACAACTCTATCATCCTCATCTTTTGTTTTTCTGTAGTGTTTGAGAGTTTTTCTGCTTTCTGGTTTTGCTTTCTCACATTCACCATCAAACCAATCAGATCTTTTTCTCTTCTCTGTACATTTCTTACGGTACATACAAGCACCAGCTTCTTTGAGACATTCAACAAATATGGTTAAAGCCTTATCTACATTAGTGTCTAGAGTATCCGAAGCCAATGTAAGTCTTCTCTGAATGTGCTCACTTTGTAATTTGTTTGTATAATCGTCTTTCTTATTTTCTTGCCATATGAACTTTTGTGTGATGTTATTTTTTGATACTTTTCCCTCCGCTTTTATTCCTGTTTCAAGCTTTCGCTCCACTTTCATTATAACCGGTAAATGATCTGATTCTGTGAGACTGTCAACATCTAATGCAGCAATTTTAATTGATGAAAACAGATCACATGATACGATGAAATAGTCAACTACACTCGACCCTGAAACCCCAATGTATGTATAACTACCATCAAAGTCCAGTTCACACAGACCATTTAAAATGATACAGTCAAACATACTGCATAGCTCGAGCAGTTGGTTTCCAAAAACATTTGTGCGGCAATCATGAGACTGTCTCAAAAAATCACTGTATACCGAAAGGTCCGTTAAAACACTGCCACTGTCATATCCAAATGAACAGTAGTTACCATCAGCTGTTCTTGCATTTAAATCACCAGTCAGCAAAACATAAAAGTCGTCGTGCGAAACTTGTAAATCTAACAAACATTGTTCCAACACTTCCATACCAAACCCATCATGCTGATTATTCCAGTATGTGGAATCATGAGGGGGAATATATGTACATACAAACATTATAGGTTTATTTGTTGAAAACAAATCTTTGTTGATTTCAACAATAATAGCATTTTCGTTTCCAACCTCAATTCGTTTAACAAACGATTTTAAAGTCTTTCTTACCATAACTATTATTCCACCGGAATACCTTCCTTGATGAGATAGTTTCTTTGCTTTTAGTGTAAATACAACAAACTCTTGAAACAAAGATGAATCAAAATCATTCGCTATAAAGGTCTCATTGAGACAAATGAAATCATGCTGCGAAATGAAATTAATGAAATCCTCATCATCCAGTTTCGGTAATAATCCATTCACATTATAAGTGAGAAATTTAATCTGTGGATTATTAACATTATGAACATGTAAATTCACCACTGATGGACACGATCTCATTTGGGATCCGTCCACATTTTGGGATCCTGGTAAAGAACTTATTCTTTTGTTTTTACTACTTGCTGTAGTGGCCCGGCCGATGTCCTATTTATAATAATAATAATAATAATAATGTTTATTTGTATAGCGCATATTCCATATAAAAACATGCTCACCAGCGCTTTACATTTCGCAAGAAAGGCAAAAGGTGATAAAAAATGTTCACAATTACATACACAATAAGATAACAACAAACATTAAAGCTATACAAGTAAGAAGACACATAAGAAACCACAGAATATTAAAATTTAAACACTGACTTATGTAATGAAGAAAGATTAACAGATTTTTCATATGAATAAAGAGGCATACTGTGTTTATATATTGCTGCGTGTGTGTGCTTGCGTACGTGTGTGTGTACATGTGTGTGTGCGTTGCTGTGCGCGTGTGTTTGTAAGAATGTGTGTGTGTGTGTGTGTGTGTGTGTGAGAGAGAGAGAGAGTGTGTGTGTGCGTGTGCTATGTTTGCATGCGTGTGTGTGTGTTTATGCATGCAATAGTTGTACATAAAATTATAATCAATATTTTGAATGAAGATAAAAACAGAAAAATTCTAATCCATATACAGGAAAAACATTACAACTTCAGTATTACAGCATTAATACCTTGACAATCAAAATTCCTCACAAATTATGAACTATTCGCATATCATACATCACAATTTACATACAAACAAAGATTTGAAAAAGTTTCTTAAAGTATTTCAGTCTCTTTCCCACTCAATTTCTCCCCTATCCCTTCCTCAGCTGTACACATACAGTGATACACACACATGCTCACTCAAGCACACGCACACACACACACACACACACACACACACACACACACACACACACACACACACACACACACACACACACACACACACACACACACACATACACACATGCACGCACACACACACCTTGCTCTATAGGCCCTTATACAAAATACTGTTATACAGGCAGGAGAGATTAGTCTGATGACAGACTTGCAAACTAAGGCTCTTCAGGTTAGATGAGTTTGAAAGAGGTGGGTTTTCAGGTGCCGTTTGAAGGTTGAGAAACACTTAGTTTTTCTGAGAAACAGTGGTAGAGAGTTCCATACATTTGGGCCAAAGACAGAGAAAGATTTTTTACCAAAGGTGTCTAGAGAGAAGCGAGGAACAGTCAACAGTGAGGTGTCAGAAGAGCGGAGCGTTCGAGAAGGTTTGTAACCCTGCAGGAGGTTGGCAAGATAGGATGGCATGTTCTCGTGATAGATACACTGAAAGCAGAGACAGGCAACTTTATATTGAATCCTAGCCTTTACCGGGAGCCAATGAAGTGTTCTAAGCAGAGATTTTGCACTCTCACGCCTGGGCTTGCGGAGAACAAGGCGAGCCGCGTAGTTCTGTATGCGCTGAAGTTTAGATAGTTGATTGTCATGGAGACCTGCGAATAGAGAGTTACAATAGTCCAGTCTAGATAGTATGAAAGAGACAGCAAGCTTGTTGGTAGCATCAGTGGAAAGGAAGGAGCGAATCTTACCAATTCTGCGTAGCTGATAGTACAGAGTACGGCACAACTGTTTGACATGGGCTTCCATAGACAGTGCCCGAGGCACCACTAGAGCTAGCTTTGGACTTACATTTCATACTTTTATCGCCTTTTGAGCTATCAGCAGCTGTTCTTTTCATAGAGTCCAGAATACTGGTCTGAGTGCCTGACCTGTCTGTTGTACTGCGCATCTGTCTGCTTCTCTTTTTAGGAGGGGCAGTACGTTTTGGCCGCTGCTGCTTCGGTGAACATGAACCACTGTCCTGTTCTTTCTCTGCAGAATCCTGCTGGGATTCTACAGGTGCTGCTTGCGTGTGCCTAGTGGACTCGTCAATGTGTCCATCTGACTCTCTGTCTGTGTCAGCCCTAAGTGCTGTTCTGACTTGTGTCATTGTTTTGTCAGTGTCTTCACGACTAACATCATCAAGGTCACTATCATTTTGCGCATCACTTTGTGAGACACTAACATCGTCTCTTACATCTGTAATACCATTTGGTGCTTCAATTTCAGTATTGTCTTTTTCTACTATCTTCTGGCCCTGAACCTCGTCTGTGACAACTGATAAGTCATCATCAGTCACATCGATTTTATTATCGTCTTTCTCGCCATGATTATCGTCCGGGTACGAAACACTACCGTTATTGTCATCACTGTCTCTATCAGTATGATCATGTGCGCACTCCTCTCTGGTTATTTTTCTGCCAACATCTTTAACGTGGGTCATTTGGGTATTGACTCGTGCTCGTCGTGAAACATTTTCATGGGTGACGGCAGTGCCTTCTTGGCGGTAACTGTTGGTATCATTTTGTCGGTGTCTGCCTGTATTAATAGTGAGTCGTCTATTGTCACTGTCTTTAAGGAACACCACTCTCCTGTGTCCTGTAATGACCGGTTCTCGCTGACATCCCTTCTGTGTCACTTCACTATATGAAAAGTCTCCAGGAACAACAGGTGTGGCGGTATCCTGGTTGGAACCGTAACGAAACGGGCTCTTCCAACTTCTGTGACTTTCGATGTCTCTGTTATAGGTAGGGTTTGTATGGGAATGTCCTCTCCTCTCTGACACGTCCCTGGGACGTTGATATTGGTGTTCGTTGTCAGTAAGGGAGATCCTGGTGTTTTGTCTCTTCTTCCTTCGGTTCGTGACCATTTCCTGAACGAAATCGTCGTAATGGTTGGTGGGGTGGTCTCTGTTATAATGTCCATAGTTGAGCCTTGCCGGGTGTGTATTTACGGGCCGTGGATCTCTACTGTTTTTGTATTCTTCACGTCCAATGTCATGGGCCTGAGGCCAGTCTTCCATGCACTGTGTAGTATCTGGTGGGAAGTATTGGCCATTTTTGTACTTCTGGTGGTATGTGTCCTGGCTGTTCCTCACATGGAGCTTTCCCCTGTGAATGTACGCTGTTTTGCCAAGCCCACGATGAAATGCGAGCATTTCCCTTTGGTAGGTAGTGAGGTCGGAGGCCACCCTGACTCCGTTGTACCTCATGCTGTCTCTTAATTCTGGATCTCTCAATATGGCCATTTTGTCAGCCCAGCGACAAAACTGCACCAGGACAGGACGAGGACCGCTTCCGTGGGTGCGCGGTTTTCCAATTCGAAATGCATATACAATGTCTTCTTTGTACCAGTCTGGTTTCCTTGTGTGACCGTTGAGGACTTCTACGATAATTTCGGTTGTGACGTAGTCGTCCTCCCATTCTTGCTCCGCTACATTGATGAATATCAAGTTACATGCTTTTGCTTCTTTTTCAGTTGCTTCCAGTTTTCTTTCGAGTTTTTCAATTCTGTCCATCATTATTGTGCTATTTTCTTGGAGATCGTCAATTGATTCTCTATTTGTAAAAACACATTCCTTCAGCTTCCTGACTTCAGTAAAGAACTGTGAAAGTTTGTCGTCTAAGTTGCTGAACTTTTCTTCCATGGTTCTTTGTACTGCTGCTGAATGCAATTGTAGTGCATGTTGTATCTGTGCAAATCGCCAGTCAATCAAGTTAGGGTAAGGGGGTGGGTCACAATTTCCCTGAGCCATAATGCCGTTAAAGACAAGCTTCTTTTCACGCTCAGCGAACAAAATCCAGAGACAGAGAGAGAGAGAGAGAGAGAGAGAGAGAGAGAGAGAGAGAGTGTGTGTGTGTGTGTGTGTGTGAGTGTGTGTGTGTTTGTGCGTGCGCGCGCTCGCATGTGTCTGCATTTTGTACAGCTACTGTGTGATTGAGCATGTGTGTGTGTGTGTGTGTGTGTGTGTGTGTGTGTGTGTGTGTGTGTGTGTGTGTGTGTGTGTGTGTGTGTGTGTGTGTGTGTGTGTGAGAGAGAGTGTGTGTGTGTGTGTGTGTGTGCAAGCGTGAATGTATATGTATTTCTGGGTGTTTTCCTCTGTACATGTATTTGTGCTTGTGTGTGTGTGTGTGTGTGTGTGTGTGTGTGTGTGTGTGGTTTGTGTTTGTGTATTTGTGTGTATATGTTTGTGTGTGTGTGTGTGTGTGTGTGTGTGTGTGTGTGTGTGTGTGTGTGTGTGGTGTGTTTGTATGTGTGTGTGTTTTGTGCAGTTTTTTGTTGTAATTTTTGTGTGTGGGTTTTGTGTGTGGGCAGTATGTGTGTGTGTGTGTGTGTGTGTGTGTGTGTGTGTGTGTGTGTGTGTGTCTGTGTCTGTGCGTGTGTGTCTGTGTGTCTGTGTGTCTGTATGTGTCGTGTTGTATAATTCATTGAAATTAACTGGCCTTAGGTGCTCTCACCCCCATCACTATTTGTTTCATAAGGTATGAGACTGAACAGCGGTACCGCTGAAACAATGTCAGTATTTACTTTCATTGATGGTCTGATTCTGTCCTTCAGTGTTGATTTATAGGTATTCATCTTATTGTCCTCTTTGACATACACGAAAGGATGTAGAGAAGCAGCGTGAGGTCACCCACCGGTGGAGACCTGACTTGTTTTGAGGTTACTGTAGTGGAGGCTTGTAGTCTCTCACCTCACCCGTAGGCATCACTAGGTTCCGTGTTAGTAGCTACACTAGAAACTAGACTTTCAACAACAACAACAAAAAAGGAAAAGAGAAAAATGTTGACCAGAACACGTTATCATAACGTACAGAAAGGTACAAACAGTTCACAAATAGTTTTATTGCAACAACTTTAACAAGGTTATATACTGATGCCACTTCTGGTTTTGCATTTACTGTTGGTTTTAGTGGTAATTATGGGACTGGTCGTGCCGCTGCTGTTATTCCACTGCTTTCTGATACTGGATGAATACCAAATAAATCTTCAACCATGGATGGCTCAGACGTTATCGGTCGTTCTCTTTTTCGTAAGATCTAATACAAAGAAACAAACCACTCATCAGCTTCAGGAATTCCTTTCTGAACTGGCTGCCTGTCAGACAGTACAGATAAAAGTTTATGGAATAGTTGAAAAAGTCGATACATTGAGTTACAAGAGGTACAAAGTCTGATAATATTTCACCTTTAACACCCTCATTGCTGTCAACAAGTAAAGGGATTATCACACTCCCGATGTCAAAAGGAAAGGTGAAGACCACGAAGGCAACAGAAATAACCAGAGCTGTTAGAGTGATGGAGTTCACTTTTTTCTCTCTCTCACTCTGCTGTGTGTCTGTGGTAGCAAACTGGTCACCAGCTTCCTTCACTGACGTCCTTAAGTTCACCACCAGCACGACGTTGCTGACCATCATGAAAATGAACGGCAGTGCAGAAGACAGTACAAGTTCAACTTTGGACCACACATATGTCATAAATTCCACGTGATATTCTTTGACTCCACAAACCCCACCTGAAACTCCAAATCCATAGAGAAAGTGACAGCAAGCCATACTGAGAAAGATGACAATACTCACAATGATGGCCCAGGATGTCTTTGCTGTACACATTACGTTAACACGATGTGGCCACACCACAGACATGGCCCTGTGTGTCACCATCACCACCACAAGCCAAGCAGAGCAGTTAGCAGCTGTGTATAACAGGAAGAAACCAATCTTACACACAGCGTCATTAAGATCAAACAGGAAAAAGCCAAGCACCGTCTTGATCGACATATCAAATGATTCTATATAACATTCAAGAGCTCTCTTCCTGATTAATTGACAGGCATTTGTTGGTAAGAATGCTTTTCATGTTCTTGAATGCTGTTTTGGCGTGGCCGATTCTCCTGGCTATTTCTGATGTGCATCTACCGTCTGGTGAAATGATCGTTCCCAGATATTTAAACTTATCAACCTGTCTCAAGGTTGTATTAAAAGCAATGCTTTGTAAACTTGAATGTTATGTAGAATCGATAATGTTGTACGGTTATGAGGCGTGGACAGTCAACAAGCAAAGCCAGAAGAAGATTGAGGCAGCCGAGATGTGGTTTCTAAGAAGAATGTTGAGACTTCCAAACGAGACAGTCTTGATGGAGGAAGACACAAGATGATCATTTATTAGGAAGATTAGGAAAAGACAGGCAACATTTCAATGGCCATTTTATGAGGAAAGGGGAATTGGAGCACCTGGTCACAACAGGAAAGCCAGCGGGAAAGAGAACACTAGGTAGACCCAGGGGAAAAATATTGGACGGACTTGCAGAGTGACTGAAAGGAGAGAAGGCCTAAGGTGGAAGCTATGCTTGCAGCAACAAGGGATAGATACATATGGAGGGCCATGATCGCCAACGTCATGTGGCAAGGCACTTGATGATGATGATGATGATGGTTTTAATAAATGCTCGAAAAACAAGTTACGCTTTAAACATAATGTGTGATGGCTCCGTCTGTCTCATTTGACAGTGGATGCTTCCGCCTGAGGGGCCACAAACATCTTATACTATGTCTGTGCTGATTATTCGTGGTGTGGAACACGTCGGCTGTGGGTGAATAAACTGATTCTTCAGTGACAGTCCCTGGCACAGCCGCTGCACATGAAGACTGATGGCAGTGGCTGGGTGGTGGCTGCTGCAGTTTATCTCTTTCTCTGTGTCTCTCTGTCTCTGTCTCTGTTTCTCTCTCTCTGTCTCTCTGTCTCTGTCTCTATCTGTCTGTCTGTCTGTCTGTCTCTCTCTCTCTCTCTCTCTCCCTCTCTCTCTCTTCTGCCCAACCACAGTCCAATTTGTTTCTCCTTTACTATGGCGACGTGTGTGTTTACTGTTATTTGTTTTTTCCCATTTCTTACTTGTGTGTGTTTACGTCTGTGTGCAGGTGTATGTGTATATACGTGCACTTACTGTTATTTGTTATTTCCCATTTCTTATTTGTTTATTTATCTACACATCCCTTTGTCTTTTATTATTTATTTACTTACTTACTTACTTGCTTATATGCTTGGTTGCTTATATGCTTGCTTGCTTACTTACTTACTTGCTTATATGCTTGCTTGCTTGCTTACTTACTTACTTGCTTATATGCTTGCTTGCTTACTTTCTTGCTTGCTTGCTTACTTATGTACTTACTTACTTGTTTATATGCTTGCTTGCTTACTTTCTTGCTTGCTTGCTTACTTACTTACCTACTTGTTTATATGCTTGCTTGCTTACTTTCTTCCTTGATTGCTTGCTTACTTGGTTATATGCTTGCTTGTTTACTTTCTTGCTTGCTTGCTTGCTTACTTACTTACTTGTTTATATGCTTGCTTGCTTACTTTCGTGCTTGCTTGCTTACTTACTTACTTACTCACTTACTTACTTACTTACTTATGTATTTCTTCTTTTCTTCCCTCGGAAGTGGATGACATACTGGTGGGGCTGTGATTAAGGAAATGTTGTCTTCACCTTGTTGATAGGCAGCTGAGGCTTTGTGCATTGACTGGGGTGGGGGTGGGGGGTGGGGGCTTTCTGTGATATGAGACGAGTTTACACAGAGTGCTAGTTGTGTTGTGATCAGACCTCTAATCATTTATCTATTTACTTTATATACCTGTTCGTTTCTTTGGCGATAAGATTTACAGATATTCGTTTGTATGTGACCAAGATTGTTCCAAAGATAGACTTATGCAATACTAGTATACAAATGTAGACGAGGTAAAATCTAGGTTAGGTAGGACCTCAGGACCTGGCCAGCTCATGGGTTTACGTGCAAGCTTAAGGCTTGTTCCATGATCACCATACAGATGGCACCGGTGACGTTAGTACATATGGAATTCATTCCCAGCGCGGAGACTTCATCTTGAGAAACTGAAACTGAAACTGAATCTATGGTGACCTACAGTCTGTCACCAGAAACAACGATCTATAGCTGTCTCTTCCAACATGTCCAACTGATATCAACAGGCTCTAGATCAAGTCTGCAGACGTCACTGTATTGCTGCATGCAGTAGGTGCCTTGTGGGCTGGGATCTTGCTCCAAGCTCTCTGTACAGGATTTCTTTTTTGCCATTCTGCAAAGTCAGAACAAAACTGAGGCAACTGAAATGTGGTTTCTAAGAAGAATGTTGAGAATTCCATGGACAACAAAGACAATAAGCGAGACAGTCTTGAAGGAGGCAGACACAAAAAGATCATGGATAAAGAAGATTAGGGGAAGACAAGCAATATTCATAGGTCATTTTTATAAGGAAAGAGGAATTCGAAAACATGGTCACAACAGGAAAGCTTAAGGGAAAGAGAACATCAGGTAGACCCAGGGAGAAAATATTGGACGGACTTGCAGAGTGGCTGAAGACAGAGAGGGTTGGAGATGTACTTGCAGCGATAGGGGATAGATTCGTGTGAAGGGCCATGATCGCCAACACCATACGCAAGGGTACGTAATGATGATGACCCACCTGAGAACCATGTCCATCTATACCTGTGCAAAAGAATGTGCTTGTTGCTGTCCTTGTCCCATGTGCTGTGCATGGGGTCTTAGTTTATCATCTCATCCGACAGACCCGCCCCCAGACCACTACTGACGGTTCAGCAAAGGAAGTAGAAAAGTCCCCGCCACTGAGAATCGGCCAGTGGCCTGTTCACACCCAGACAGGTGCTTTAACTCTTTCAGCACTGAGCCTCCACGTGCTGGTCATAGTGTAAAGCAGCCACGTAAAGAGAAATAATGAGATAACGTTTGGTAATGCCATAGCCCTTATTTCTATCATTTTGTCTGTTCCAACATCTGAACGGTTTCAACTGCATTGATCCTACAATGCTCAGTCCAGTTCCACAACACATAAATGAACCCATCTCATTCAGCCTAGGTCGTAGTACCAGGAAGCCCACGGGAACCAGAGATGTCAAGCTGCCATAGGGTCACTTATTAGAGGAGACCCTGCACTACTGCTGCTGGGTCACTTTGGTGGTGTTGATCAGTGCCTATTATGATCAAACTTACCCAGGACGCTATCTAGTAAGCCCCATGTTACTGATAGTAATGGTTCAGTCGTGAGGAGCCAGACCCAGTGAGAAGCCCCAGGTAAGAAAACCACAACCATCCCTCCAACAAGAACCTTCATGACCCGCTGACACTAAAGATCATCATCCTCATCATCACATGCTCTGCCGCATGGCGTTGGCGATTATTGCCCTCCATATTTTCTCCATGGGTCTACCTGGTGTTCTCTTTCCCTCCAGCTTTCCTGTTGTGACTAGGTGCTCCATTTCCCCTTTCCTCATAAAATGGCCTATAAATGTTGCTTGTCTTTTCCTAATTTTCTTTATCAATGATTTTCTTGTGTCTGTCTCGTTTGTTTTCTTTGCTGTCCATGGAACTCTCAACATTCTTCTTAGAAACCACATTTCGGCTGCCTCAATCTTGTTCTGGCTTTGAGTGTTGACTGTTCACGCCTCACAACCCGTACAACAGTATCGGTTCTATGCAACATTCAAGAACTGTCTTCCTGATGTTAATTGATAGGCATTTGTTGGTAAGAACGCTTTCCATCTTCTTGAACGTTGTTTTGGCTTGACCGATTCTGATGGCTATTTCTGATGTGCATCTGCCGTCTGGTGAGATGACCGTTCCCCGATATTTAAACTTATCAAACTGTCTCAAAGTTGTGCCATTTCCTGCTATTTTGCATGAGGGGATTTCATATTTTTTACTGATTACCATGACTTCCGTCTTCTTCGTATTTAGCTCCAACTCTTTATTTTTTGCACAAGGTTTTCTTCTATTATTAATATATTCACAAAATATTTGTATGTCCCTTTCATTTTCTGCAGTTAGCACGGTGACATCTGCGTAACGAATGTCGTTTATCATTTTTCCTACAAGGTTTGTCTCAGGGCATTCGTCTTGGCTTCTCATGAAGAAGCTGAGGTCACGTCATCCCTAGATGACAGTATGAATGGCCACAGAGTCTGTGACAGTTTTCACCACGGTGTTTTGTTCTTTCATTTCTTTTTCTTACGAGTGGTTTTCCGTGTGCAAGTTGGTCCTACTCTCAACGGGAGGAACGCGTTATAGCAGAGCTGCACTCATCATCATCATCATCGTCGTCATCATCATCATCATCATCATCATCATCATCATCATCATCATCATCATCATCATCATCATCATCATCATCATCATCATCATCATCATCATCATCATCATCATCATCATCATCATCATCATCATCATCATGTGCCCTGCAGCATGGCGTTGACAATCATGGCCCTCCATATGCATCTATCCCTTGTCGCCGCAAGCACATCTTCCACCCTCTCTGTCTTCAGCCACTCTGCAAACCCATCCAATATTTTCTCCCTGGGTCTGCCTGGTGCTCTCTTTCCCTCCAGCTTTCCTGTTGTGACCAAGTGCTCTAATTCCCCTTTCCTCATAAAATGGCCTATAAATGTTGTTTGCCTTTACCTAATCTTCCTTATGAATGATCTACTTGTGTCTGCCTCCATCAAGACTGTCTCGTTTGTTTTCTTTGCTGTCCATGGAACTCTCAGCATTCTTCTTAGAAAACACATCTCAGCTGCCTCAATCTTGTTCTGGCTTTGTTTGTTGACTGTCCACACTTCACAACCGTATCACACTATCGGTTGTATATAACATTCAGGAACTCTCTTCCTGATGTTAACTGATAGGCATTTGTTGGTAAGAATGCTGTTTTGGCTTGGCCGATTCTGCTGGCTATTTCTGATGTACATATGCCATGTGGTGAGATGACCGTTCCCAGATATTTGAATTTATCAACCTAGAGCTGCACTGCTGTTCTTTTTTTTCTAAGTATATTTGTGTTTTCCTGTGGCTGTGGATATTTGTACATTATTTTGGCAGGGGTGGCTCTATTATTTGGGTTCTTTTATGTGCACAAAGCAAAGCGCGTTGTGCATACGAGACTTATTTTATCTGAAAGACTAGCTCAAACACCCCTACTCAAGATTTTGAATTGGGAGTGAAGTTCAGGTTTCTCACATCTTTAATTGGTGCTTTATCTATTGACCAGTCACAATACAATGCAATACAACGCAATACAATCCAATACAATACAATTCAATACAGTACAATACAATACAATACAATACAACGCCACGCCACGCCACGCCACGCCACGCCACGCCACAACACACCACACCACACCACACCACAACACAAAACAACACAACACAACACAACACAACACAACACAGCACAGCACAGCACAACACAACACAGCACAGCACAGCACAGCACAGCACAGCACAGCACAACACAGTACAGTACAATACAGTACAATACAGTACAATACAATACAGTACAATACAATACAATACAATACAGTACAATACAATACAGTACTATACAATACAATACAATACAGTACAGTACAATACAATACAATACAATACAATACAATACAATACAATACAATACAATACAACGCAATGCAACGTGTGTGTGTATGTGTGTGTGTGTGTGTGTGTGTGTGTGTGTGTGTGTGTGTGTGTGTGTGTGTGTGTGTGTGTGTGTGTGAGTGATTCAAAAATGATGTTGTTGGTATGTCAGTGAGATTATTTATGTAACAGCGCTGTGAGTCGAACTGAGAATAGCGCTATACAAAAGCTATTTATTATTATTATTATTAATTATGGGGATGGTTGTGCTGCTGTTGTTATTTCATTGCTTTCTGTTACTGGCGGAATAGCAAATAAATCTTCGACGATGAATGGCTCAGACGTAATCAGTCGTTCTCTTTTTGTAAGACCTGTTACAAGGAAACAGACCGCTCATCAGCTTCAGGAATTCCTTTCTGAACCGGCTACCTGTCAGACAGTACAGATAAAAGTTCATGGAATAGTTGAAAAAGTCGATACATTGAGTTACAAGAGGTACAAAGTCTGATAATATTTCACCTTTAACACCCTCATTGCTGTCAACAAGTAAAGGGATTATCACATTCCCGATGTCAAAAGGAAAGGTGAAGACCACGAAGGCAACAGAAATAACCAGAGCTGTTAGAGTGATGGAGTTCACTTTTTTCTCTCTCTCACTCTGCTGTGTGTCTGTGGTAGCAAACTGGTCACCAGCTTCCTTCACTGACGTCCTTAAGTTCACCACCAGCACGACGTTGCTGACCATCATGAAGATGAACGGCAGTGCAGAAGACAGTACAAGTTCAACTTTGGACCACACATATGTCATAAATTCCATGTGATATTCTTTGATTCTACAAACACCACCCGAAACTCCAAATCCATAAAGAAAGTGACAGCAAGCCATACTGAAAAAGATGACAATACTCACAATGATGGCCCAGGATGTCTTTGCTGTACACATTACGTTAACACGATGTGGCCACACCACAGACATGGCCCTGTGTGTCACCATCACCACCACAAGCCAAGCAGAGCAGTTAGCAGCTGTGTATAACAGGAAGAAACCAATCTTACACACAGCGTCATTAAGATCAAACAGGAAAAAGCCAAGCACCGTCTTGATCGACATATCAAATGATTCTATATAACATTCAAGAGCTCTCTTCCTGATTAATTGACAGGCATTTGTTGGTAAGAATGCTTTTCATGTTCTTGAATGCTGTTTTGGCGTGGCCGATTCTCCTGGATATTTCTGATGTGCATCTGCCGTCTGGTGAAATGATCGTTCCCAGATATTTAAACTTATCAACCTGTCTCAAGGTTGTATTAAAAGCAATGCTTTGTAAACTTGAATGTTATGTAGAATCGATAATGTTGTACGGTTATGAGGCGTGGACAGTCAACAAGCAAAGCCAGAAGAAGATTGAGGCAGCCGAGATGTGGTTTCTAAGAAGAATGTTGAGACTTCCAAACGAGACAGTCTTGATGGAGGAAGACACAAGATGATCATTTATTAGGAAGATTAGGAAAAGACAGGCAACATTTCAATGGCCATTTTATGAGGAAAGGGGAATTGGAGCACCTGGTCACAACAGGAAAGCCAGAGGGAAAGAGAACACTAGGTAGACCCAGGGAAAAAATATTGGACGGACTTGCAGAGTGACTGAAAGGAGAGAAGGCCTAAGGTGGAAGCTATGCTTGCAGCAACAAGGGATAGATACATATGGAGGGCCATGATCGCCAACGTCATGTGGCAAGGCACTTGATGATGATGATGATGATGGTTTTAATAAATGCTCGAAAAACAAGCTACGCTTTAAACATAATGTGTGATGGCTCCGTCTGTCTCATTTGACAGTGGATGCTTCCGCCTGAGGGGCCACAAACATCTTATACTATGTCTGTGCTGATTATTCGTGGTGTGGAACACGTCGGCTGTGGGTGAATAAACTGATTCTTCAGTGACAGTCCCTGGCACAGCCGCTGCACATGAAGACTGATGGCAGTGGCTGGGTGGTCGCTGCTGCAGTTTATCTCTTTCTCTGTGTCTCTCTGTCTCTATGTCTCTGTCTCTGTTTCTCTCTCTCTGTCTCTCTGTCTCTGTCTCTATCTGTCTGTCTGTCTGTCTGTCTGTCTCTCTCTCTCTCTCTCCCTCTCTCTCTCTTCTGCCCAACCACAGTCCAATTTGTTTCTCCTTTACTATGGCGACGTGTGTGTTTACAGTTATTTGTTTTTTCCCATTTCTTACTTGTGTGTGTTTACGTCTGTGTGCAGGTGTATGTGTATATACGTGCACTTACTGTATTTGTTATTTCCCATTTCTTATTTGTTTATTTATCTACACATCCCTTTGTCTTTTATTATTTATTTACTTACTTACTTACTTGCTTATATGCTTGCTTACTATGGCGACGTGTGTGTTTACTGTTATTTGTTTTTTCCCTTTTCTTACTTGTGTGTGTTTACGTCTGTGTGCAGGTGTATGTGTATATGCGTGCACTTACTGTTATTTGTTATTTCCCATTTCTTATTTGTTTATTTATCTACACATCCCTTTGTCTTTTATTATTTATTTACTTACTTACTTACTTGCTTATATGCTTGGTTGCTTATATGCTTGCTTGCTTACTTACTTACTTGCTTATATGCTTGCTTGCTTGCTTACTTACTTACTTGCTTATATGCTTGCTTGCTTACTTTCTTGCTTGCTTGCTTACTTATGTACTTACTTACTTGTTTATATGCTTGCTTACTTTCTTGCTTGCTTGCTTACTTACTTACCTACTTGTTTATATGCTTGCTTGCTTACTTTCTTCCTTGATTGCTTGCTTACTTGGTTATATGCTTGCTTGTTTACTTTCTTGCTTGCTTGCTTGCTTACTTACTTGTTTATATGCTTGCTTGCTTACTTTCGTGCTTGCTTGCTTACTTACTTACTTACTTACTCACTTACTTACTTACTTACTTATGTATTTCTTCTTTTCTTCCCTCGGAAGTGGATGACATACTGGTGGGGCTGTGATTAAGGAAATGTTGTCTTCACCTTGTTGATAGGCAGCTGAGGCTTTGTGCATTGACTGGGGTGGGGGTGGGGGGTGGGGAGTGGGGCTTTCTGTCATATGAGACGAGTTTACACAGAGTGCTAGTTGTGTTGTGATCAGACCTCTAATCATTTATCTATTTACTTTATATACCTGTTCGTTTCTTTGGCGATAAGATTTACAGATATTCGTTTGTATGTGACCAAGATTGTTCCAAAGATAGACTTATGCAATACTAGTATACAAATGTAGACGAGGTAAAATCTAGGTTAGGTAGGACATCAGGACCTGGCCAGCTCATGGGTTTACGTGCAGGCTTAAGGCTTGTTCCATGATCACCATACAGATGGCACCGGTGACGTTAGTACATATGGAATTCATTCCCAGCGTGGAGACTTCATCTTGAGAAACTGAAACTGAAACTGAATCTATGGTGACCTACAGTCTGTCACCAGAAACAACGATCTATAGCTGTCTCTTCCAACATGTCCAACTGATATCAACAGGCTCTAGATCAAGTCTGCAGACGTCACTGTATTGCTGCATGCAGTAGGTGCCTTGTGGGCTGGGATCTTGCACCAAGCTCTCTGTACAGGATTTCTTTTTTGCCATTCTGCAAAGTCAGAACAAAACTGAGGCAACTGAAATGTGGTTTCTAAGAAGAATGTTGAGAATTCCATGGACAACAAAGACAATAAGCGAGACAGTCTTGAAGGAGGCAGACACAAAAAGATCATGGATAAAGAAGATTAGGGGAAGACAAGCAATATTCATAGGTCATTTTTATAAGGAAAGAGGAATTCGAAAACATGGTCACAACAGGAAAGCTTAAGGGAAAGAGAACATCAGGTAGACCCAGGGAGAAAATATTGGACGGGCTTGCAGAGTGGCTGAAGACAGAGAGGGTGTGAGATGTACTTGCAGCGACAGGGGATAAATTGTGTGAAGGGCCATGATCGCCAACGCCATACGCCAGGGTACATGATGATGATGACCCACCTGAGAACCATGTCCATCTATACCTGTGCAAAAGAATGTGCTTGTTGCTGTCCTTGTCCCATGTGCTGTGCATGGGGTCTTAGTTTATCATCTCATCCGACAGACCAGCACCCAGACCACTACTGACGGTTCAGCAAAGGAAGTAGAAAAGTCCCCGCCACTGAGAATCGGCCAGTGGCCTGTTCACACCCAGACAGGTGCTTTAACTCTTTCAGCACTGAGCCTCCACGTGCTGGTCATAGTGTAAAGCAGCCACGTAAAGAGAAATAATGAGATAACGTTTGGTAATGCCATAGCCCTTATTTCTATCATCTTTTCTGTTCCACCATCTGAACGGTTTCAACTGCAATGATCCTACAATGCTCAGTCCAGTTCCACAACACATAATTGAACCCATCTCATTCAGCCTAGGTCGTAGTACCAGGAAGCCCACGGGAACCAGAGATGTCAAGCTGCCATTGGGTCACTTATTAGAGGAGACCCCGCACTACTGCTGCTGGGTCACTTTGGTGGTGTTGATCAGTGCCTATTATGATCAAACTTACCCAGGACGCTATCTAGTAAGCCCCATGCTACTGATAATAATGGTTCAGTCGTGAGCAGCCAGACCCGGTGAGAAGCCCCAGGTAAGAAAACCACAACCATCCCTCCAACAAGAACCTTCATGACCCGCTGACACTAAAGATCATCATCCTCATCATCACATGCTCTGCCGCATGGCGTTGGCGATTATGGCCCTCCATATTTTCTCCTGGGTCTACCTGGTGTTCTCTTTCCCTCCAGCTTTTCTGTTGTGACTAGGTGCTTCATTTCCCCTTTCCTCATAAAATGGCCTATAAATGTTACTTGTCTATTCCTAATTTTCTTTATCAATGATTTTCTTGTGTCTGTCTCGTTTGTTTTCTTTGCTGTCCATGGAACTCTCAACATTCTTCTTAGAAACCACATTTCGGCTGCCTCAATCTTGTTCTGGCTTTGAGTGTTGACTGTTCACGCCTCACAACCGTATAACAGTATCGGTTCTATGCAACATTCAAGAACTCTCTTCCTGATGTTAATTGATAGGCATTTGTTGGTAAGAACGCTTTCCATCTTCTTGAACGTTGTTTTGGCTTGACCGATTCTGATGGCTATTTCTGATGTGCATCTGCCGTCTGTTGAGATGACCGTTCCCCGATATTTAAACTTATCAAACTGTCTCAAAGTTGTGCCATTTGCTGCTATTTTGCATGAGGGGACTTCATATTTTTTACTGATTACCATGACTTCCGTCTTCTTCGTATTTAGCTCCAACTGTTTATTTTTTGCACAAGGTTTTCTTCTATTATTAATATATTCACAAAATATTTGTATGTCCCTTTCATTTTCTGCTGTTAGCACGGTGTCATCTGCGTAACGAATGTCGTTTATCATTTTTCCTACAAGGTTTGTCTCAGGGCATTCGTCTTGGCTTCTCATGAAGAAGCTGAGGTCACGTCATCCCTAGATGACAGTATGAATGGCCACAGAGTCTGTGACAGTTTTCACCACGGTGTTTTGTTCTTTCATTTCTTTTTCTTACGAGTGGTTTTCCGTGTGCAAGTTGGTCCTACTCTCAACGGGAGGAACGCGTTATAGCAGAGCTGCACTCATCATCATCATCATCGTCATCATCATCATCATCATCATCATCATCATCATCATCATCATCATCATCATCATCATCATCATCATCATCATCATCATCATCATCATCATCATCATCATCATCATCATCATCATCATGTGCCCTGCAGCATGGCGTTGACAATCATGGCCCTCCATATGCATCTATCCCTTGTCGCCGCAAGCACATCTTCCACCCTCTCTGTCTTCAGCCATTCTGCAAACCCATCCAATATTTTCTCCCTGGGTCTGCCTGGTGCTCTCTTTCCCTCCAGCTTTCCTGTTGTGACCAAGTGCTCTAATTCCCCTTTCCTCATAAAATGGCCTATAAATGTTGTTTGCCTTTACCTGATCTTCCTTATGAACGATCTCCTTGTGTCTGCCTCCATCAAGACTGTGTAATTTGTTTTCTTTGCTGTCCATGGAACTCTCAGCATTCTTCTTAGAAAACACATCTCAGCTGCCTCAATCTTGTTCTGGCTTTGTTTGTTGACTGTCCACACTTCACAACCGTATCACACTATCGGTTGTATATAACATTCAGGAACTCTCTTCCTGATGTTAACTGATAGGCATTTGTTGGTAACATTACTGTTTTGGCTTGGCCGATTCTGCTGGCTATTTCTGATGTACATATGCCGTGTGGTGAGATGACCGTTCCCAGATATTTGAATTTATCAACCTAGAGCTGCACTGCTGTTCTTTTTTTTCTAAGTATATTTGTGTTTTCCTGTGGCTGTGGATATTTGTACATTATTTTGGCAGAGGTGGCTCTATTATTTGGGTTCTTTTATGTGCACAAAGCAAAGCGCGTTGTGCATACGAGACTTATTTTATCTGAAAGACTAGCTCAAACACCCCTACTCAAGATTTTGAATTGGGAGTGAAGTTCAGGTTTCTCACATCTTTAATTGGTGCTTTATCTATTGACCAGTCACAATACAATGCAATACATGTACATTGCAATACAATACAATACAATACAATACAATACAATACAATACAGTACAGTACAGTACAGTATAGTACAGTACAATACAATACAATACAATACAACGCAATGCAACGCAACACAAGACAACGCGATACGATACAATACAACACAACACAGAATGGCAATACTGTACAACGCAGTACCATACAATATGATGCTATTCACTTCAATAATATAATAAGATTTATATTTATTTCCCTTTGAATGATTTTTTTCATTCATTATTCTGGAACCTGTCTGTGTGTGTGCGAGCGCGCGCGCGCGCGCGTGTGTGTGTGTGTGCGCAGAAACTAGACTTTCAACAACAACAAGAAAGAAAGAAAAAAAGAGAAAAAAAAGTAATGTCTTACATAAATGTTGACCAGAACAACTTATCATAACGTATAGAAAGGTACACACAGTTTACACACAGTTTTATTGCAACAACTTTAACCAAGTTATATACTCATGCCACTTTTGGTTTTGCATTTACTGTTGGTTTTTTTTGTTTGTTTGTTTGTTTTTTCATTTTGTGTGTGTGTGTATGTGTGTGTGCATGCGTGTGTGTGTGTGTGTGCGTGTGTGTGTGTGTGTGCGTGTGTGTGTGTGTGTGTGTGTGTGTGTGTGTGTGTATGTGTGTGAGAGTGTGTGTGTGTGTATGTGAGAGAGAGAGAGAGAGAGAGAGAGTGTGTGTGTGTGTGTGTGTGTGTGTGTGAGTGATTCAAAAATGATGTTGTTGGTATGTCAGTGAGATTATTTATGTAACAGCGCTGTGAGTCGAACTGAGAATAGTGCTATACAAAAGCTATTTATTATTATTATTATTAATTATGGGGATGGTTGTGCTGCTGTTGTTATTTCATCGCTTTCTGTTACTGGCGGAATATCAAAAAATCTTCGACGATGAATGGCTCAGACGTTATCAGTCGTTCTCTTTTTGTAAGACCTGTTACAAGGAAACAGACCGCGCATCAGCTTCAGGAATTCCTTTCTGAACCGGCTACCTGTCAGACAGTACAGATAAAAGTTCATGGAATAGTTGAAAAAGTCGATACATTGAGATACAACAGGTACAAAGTCTGATAATATTTCACCTTTAACGCCCTCATTGCTGTCAACAAGTAAAGGGATTATCACACCCCGATGTCTGCGGGAAAGGTGAACACCACGAAGGCAACAGAAATAACCAGAGCTGTTAGAGTGATGGAGTTCACTTTTTTCTCTCTCTCACTGTGCTGTGTGTCTGTGGTAGCAAACTGGTCACCAGCTTCCTTCACTGACGTCCTTAAGTTCACCACCAGCACGATGTTGCTGACCATCATGAAGATGAACGGCAGTGCAGAAGACAGTGCAAGTTCAACTTTGGACCACACGTATACCATAAATTCCACGTGATATTCTTTAATTCTACAAACACCACCTGAAACTCCAAATCCATAAAGAATGTGACAGAAAGCCACGCTGAAAAAGATGACAATGCCCACAACGATGGCCCAGGATGTCTTTGCTGTACACATCACGTTCACACGATGTGGCCACACCACAGACATGGCCCTGTGTGTCACCATCACCACCACGAACCAAGCCGAGCAGTTAGCAGCTATGTATATGAGGAACAAACCAATCCTGCACACAACGTCATTAAGGTCAAGCAGATAGAACCCTAGCATCGCCTTGATCAACTGCTCAAGTGGTCCTAGGACATTAAAACAGAGATCAGACACGGCTAGACACAGGAAATAACGGTCCAAGGAGGAACGTCTGTCTTGCAATCGATGAATAATGATGATAACCATCACGTTGCCAAACACACCCAGGCAAAAAGTGAGAGGCCAACACACAGGCAAAACCCGTTCCATGATTATAACTAATGGCATTGAGTCAAAGTCATTGATGTTTGTTGAAGAGACAGAGTCACCTGTTGTGATATTGGACACAGTCATCATCAAGTGTCTTCCATTTCTCTGCTCCATGGTTGTGGGGAAAAACCAGCTGTGTCCTTGTGAAATCTGCACTCAGAACACACTTTGAAGATAACTCTTTCTGCTTTTAATATAATCTACGTAAAATGATCATTAGTGATTTTGCTGGATTGATCCATTTTCAATATGGATTGTTGGGGATGGTTAATTAGGAAAAGATGCGTGTAGAAATCAATGATGGCCACATGTCACCATTCATTAAACTCCGCAGCTGTGAACTTCATCACTATCTCACCTGTCTCACCTATACTGTCTCACCTGTCTCACCTGTCTCACCTGTCTCACCTATCCGCGTCACCGAGTTCGGTGTGGGCCGCTGCACATCTGGATGCCACCATCTCCCTTCAGGCCGCTTTGTCTTGACTTTTGTGGACAATTTCTTGAACATTTAGGCCACTGATGTTGGTTATGTTCTCGATGTATGAGACTGGGGGTCTGCCTTTCTTCCTTTTTGAAAACAGCATTCAAGAAGATTAAAAGCAATCTTACCAACAAATGTCTATCAATTAACATCACGAAGAAAGTTTTTCAATGTTTTATAGAACCGATAATGTTATACGGTTGTGAGGTGTGGACAGTCAACAAGCAAAGCCAGAACAAGACTGAGGCAGCCGAAGTGTGGTTTCTAAGAAGAATGTTGAGAGTTCCATGGACAGCAAAGAAAACAAACGAGACAGTCTTGATGGAGGCAGACACAAGGGAATCATTCATAAGGAAGATCAGGAAAAGACATGCAACATTTATAGGCCATTTTATGAGGAAAGGGGAATCAGAGCACCTGGTTCCTACAGGAAAGCTGGAGGGAAAGAGAGCACCAGGTAGACCCAGGGAGAAAATATTGGACAGACTTGCAGAGTGGCTGAGGACAGAGAGGGTGGAAGATGTGCATGCGGAAACAAGGGATAGATGCATATGGAGGACTATGATCGCCAATGCCACCAGGCAGGGCACTTGATGATGATGATGATGATGATGATGATATTGATATTGAAAACCCAATCTCGCTCAACACAAGAGAAGTGAACACATTTAGTGTGTAAATGTTTTACAATTCATACAAAACCGTACCAGTCAGGCGACAATGGTTGGTTTACTCGTCGCCTGAACTTGCGTGTTACTGTATCCTAGAGACAGGGATTAAGAGTCCTGTGTAATGATGCCACTCATCACTTCCATCACAAAGTAGAATATTTGCATACTTGCATATTTGAATTATTTTGCTGCTGCTGTTACTGCTGCTGCTGCTGCTGCTGCTGATCATGATGATGATCATGATGATGATCATGATGTTGAGAATAATTGACGAGATTATGATGATCATTGATGATATTGTTGATCATGATGATGTTGATGTTGATGATGAAGATGGTGATAACGATGATTGTTTACATTGCCTGCCTACTTGTTTACACATCACAATATCAATATCTGCATGTATTCTACGACCGAGTCTACTGTATGCTACATTTGCTTCTTTGTCCAATTGTGCATGCCTTGCCATAGCTTAACTGTTGTCATCAGTATACAGTAAGATGTCAACACGCTAAAAACAAACAAACCATGTAGCCTCACACTCTCAGACCTGACGTTCTGGTTAC
>CM060308.1:104129816-104224816 GCA_030674185.1 Monoplex corrugatus | reverse complement strand
TTTCTCTCCCATTATGTAACACATCAGTCCCAATTTCTGATACAGCTAAAAACCTTGGTGTCTGCATTGACTCTACCCTCTCCATGAACAATTTTGTTTCTCAAACTGCCAGATCTTGCTACTATCACCTCCATCGTATAAGCCTGATCAGGAAGTATCTCTCTGTCGAAACAACTGCAAAACTCGTTCTCTCCTTCATAATGTCTCGCATTGACTATTGCAATTCACTCCTGTCTGGTCTTCCTGCCTCCACCATTCACATCCTGCAGCGCATTCAAAACAATGCTGCACGCCTTGTACTCAAAAAGAAAAAAGCTGACCACATATCTCCTCTCCTGGCACAACTTCACTGGCTCCCTGTATCAAAGCGCATACAGTACAAACTAGACACCATGTGCTACAAAAGCCTCAATAACGCAGCCCCCGATTACCTGTCAAGCCTACTTGAGAGCTATGTTCCCTCACGTACCTTCCGCTCTGCCTCCAATCCTCTGACTTTTCGCTTTCCACGCACTAAGCTCAATACCTATGATCCACGAGCCTTCTCTGTTTCTGGTCCACTTTCCTGGAACAAACTTCCTCTCTCAATCCGTCAGCAACCTACTTTTGTCTCCTTCAAGTCCGCTCTCAAAACTCACCTTTTCTCCTCTGCATAAAATCCTGACCTCACTCAATCCCCTCTGCAGCCTGTCTCCACTCGGAGGGGAATCACATTGTAATATATAATTGTATATAATATGCTCTCTATAATTTTCCATTGCTTTTATTCTTTCTCCCCATTTATAGCCGTGTGCGTGTGCGTGTGCGTGTGCGTGTGCGTGTGTGTGTGTGTGTGTGTGCGTGCGTGCGTGCGTGCGTATGTGTGCGTGCGTGCGTGTGTGTCTGTTTTAGCGCTTAGATTTGAATTTATCAAGATTTTGCACTATATAAAAAATATTGTATATTATTATGTTTACCTGATTAATAAAACAACATGTACGTGTTTAGACTAAATAGATTATGTTTACCTGATTAATATAACAACATGTACGTGTTTAGACTAAATAGATTATGTTTACCTGATTAATAAAACAAAATGTACGTGTTTAGACTAAATAGATTATGTTTACCTGATTAATAAAACAAAATGTACGTGTTTAGACTAAATAGATTATGTTTACCTGATTAATAACACAATATGTACGTGTTTGTACTGCTCTCTACCCCTTCAAAAAGCATTGCGTTTGCTTCTAATTTATTTTGATCATCAGTTGGAGAAAAGAAACCAAAAATGTTCGTAAGTGTGTGTAACTGAAATTTGTCAGATTATCATGTACACTTTGTATGCCGTTGTTTTCATACAATTTCATACAAGTGCATATACTAGTCATAAACACTGCGTCATAGAAATATCCAAGCACACAATAACAGTTGACAAATACTGAGTAAAACGCCAACTCGCCCACTTTATTGATGAACTTGCAGACAATTGATATTGCGTATTGTAGATCGGCCATTTTGCTGTAGAAAGGAGCAATGACAAAGGATGTGGGAAGCACTCGAACGAAACAAGACAAAAGAAAGAAATGACGGCAAGTTTGACATGTGTCAAATGAATAGATGTTCAACTTGTTCCCCACTCTGGAATTTCTTCTATACTGACCACTTATTGGACACTTTATTATTTATGTGTGTTTCATGTCAGGCATGAACCTTCTTTCTGGCCATTCACTCTGTATTCAAGCACGTAAATTTAAACAATGATTTAACAGCAGTATATTGGATTTTGGTAAAGGTACCTCAAAACTCTTCCTTAGGCTTCAAGACAGAAGAAGAACTGACTGCCAGGCAGGCTACAGATCCAACAGAGACACAACTGACATGTTATTTGTGTTACAAATACTCATAGAAGAAGCTTTTGTCACCTTCGTAGACTATAGCAAAGCATTTGATAGATTCATTCATCTCCATCTATTCAACACAATGATCAAAATGTGTTTCTTTAAAAATATCTCATTTCATTAATTGCCTCTTCATACAAATACCTCATCATCATCAGGTGCCCTGCCGCATGGCGTTGGCGACCATGGACTTCCAACCATCTCTATCTCTCATTGCCCCCAGCATCTCCCCCACCCTCCTAATCCCCAGTCACTCTGCAAGTCCGTCCAGCATTCTCTCCCTGGGTCTACCAGTTGCTCTCTTTCCCTCCAGTTTTCCCATTGTGACCAGGTGCTCCAAATCCCCCTTCCTCATAAAATGGCCTATAAATGTTGCCTGTCTTTTCCTAATCTTTCTTATGAGTGATCTACTTGTGTCTGCCTCCATCAAGAGTGTCTCGTTTGTTTTGCTTGCTGTCCATGGAACTCTCAACATTCTTCTGAGAAACCACATCTCGGCTGCCTCGATCCTGCTCTGGCTTTGTTTGCTGACTGTCCACGCATCGCATCCGTACAACAGTATTTGTTCTATATAACATTCAAGGACTCTCTTTCTGATGTTAATTGATAGGCATTTGTTGGTAAGAGTGCTTGTCATCTTCTTGAATAATGTTTTGGCTTGGCCGATTCTGCCAGCTATTTCCGATGTGCAATTGCCATCTGATGAAATAACCGTTCCCAGGTATTTGAACTTATTAACCTGTGTCAAGGTTGTGCCATTTGCTGTTATTTTGCATGAGGGGATTTCATGATTTTTACTGATCACCATGACTTCAGTCTTCCTGCTGTTCAGTTCCAACCCCTTACCTTTGCTTTCTGTTTCTAGTATATTCACAAGGTTTTGTAGGTCCCTTTCATTTTCTGCAATTAACACGGTGTCATCTGCGTACCGAATGTTGTTTATCATTTTCCCTCCAACCTTTAATCCAGGGTCTTCTTCTAGGTTTCTCATGATGTTTTCGCTATATAGTGAAAACAGATCTGGTGACAAAACACAACCCTGTCTGACTCCTCTTTTGATGTTTTGAAAAGAGCTTATATTGTTTTCTATTCTCATTGCAGCTGTTTGTTCCCAGTACATATTCCTGATTATTCATAGATCTTTTCCATCGACATTGAGTCTCTCCAGTTGGTTGATCAATTCTTCATATCGTACCCGATTGAAAGCCTTGGTATAGTCAACAAAGCATAAATACAAATCCTTATTCATCTCAATTGACCTCTCTATGATAGTTCTTAGGATGAATGTGGCATTAATAGTTCCTTTCCCCTCCACAAATCCACACTGTTCTGCTATTTCTCTTTTGATTCTATTCCTTGTCCTCATCATGATTATTCCTAACAGGATGTTTGTCACATGACTCATTAAACTGATTGTGCGATGGAGTTCGCATTCTATAGCCCCTGTCTTCTTTGGAAGTGCAATGAAAATTGATTTTGATATATATTTGGGGATTTTTCCAGTGTCATAAAGGCTGCAATTAGATAGAAATCAGAAATGCCAATTTTTCAACATCCACAGATGAGTTAGAAAAGGTTGTATCCTTTCACCATATCTCTTTAATAGCTATATGGAACAAGACAAGTCAGAGAAATGCTGATATAGAAGACATGGGTATAAAGATAGGAGGAAAAAACTTACAAACCTGCGCTATGCCGATGATACTGCGCTATTACCAGACAGCATAACTGTCACGGCAGTTTTGTTCATTTTTTTCTCTCTCCCTTTTCTTCTCATTTGGGGACAGGGGTGTTTGGTTGTGTCAGTGTGTGTGTGGTCTTGGCCAACTGGGTCAAAACTCACCTGTCTAGGTACGGTTTACCTGCGCCTGTGTGTGTGCTTTTACGTGATTTTTGTACCTTGGCTGTGAATCTTGTTTCGCCTAACCCCTGTTTATGGCCTAAGTTATGGTTTACGTGGGTCTGGTGTGTGTACATTTTGTGTGTTTTTGGTGCTGGTTTTTGTGAACAGTTTTTCTGTCAACTTGTGTTGGCGGGCTAAATCATGGATTACCTGGTGCCTGTGTGTATGATTTTGTGTGTGCTTTTTTCGTTGTAGTTTGTGAACAGTTGTTCTGAACTTCTTGTGTTGGCTGTATAAGAAAAGAGTTGCCAGTTGGTGTCTGGCCCCCCTTCTGCAACGGACGGTTTGTAGTTAGGGGGTGGGGTCTGGGCCAGTTTCTGGTCAGAGGTTTCACTTGAAGGTGGACTTTGTGTCCTAGAAGTGGAAGAAATTGTGTTTGTAATGATGTAAGAATTTTGTGTTTGTAAAGATGAGTCAGTTGGTGTTTGGTGCCCCTTTGCTATGGACGGTTTGCAGTTGGGGTGGATAGGGCCAGTTTCTGGTCAGAGGCTCCACCTGTAGATGGATTTTGTGTCCTAGAAGTGGGAAGAGGTCTATGTTGTTTGATATGTAACCAGGAGTGAATTGATGTTTGTTCCCCTCTGCTACAGTCGGTATGTGGTTGGGTGTCGAGGACAGTCATTTTTGTTCGACGTTGTTATATGGAAGTATAGAGTGTCTGTGTCTTTGTCAGGCATGTAACCAGGAGTGAATCGACGTCTGTTCCCCTTTGCTGCATGATGTGTGGTTCGGGTGGTCAGGTTAGTTATTGGTGTCTTGGTTCGTTCGTTATGTTTGAGCAAGTGAAATAGTTTTGCTGCTGTGTCTAATCAAAGCTGTTTATATACCTACGGCTCAGCTGTTCGACTTGGCTCGTTTTCTTGGCGTCGCCTTCGCAGAACTCAGCGTCTGTTGTTTCGAGGATCTTTGCTTCGTTTCAGCGTTTGTTTCAGTCAACGCCTGTTTGCCATTCCAAGTGTCGAGAGACTCGATAGAAACTGGGAACCCTAGCATCGGGACTTCGTATGGATCGTGATTGTCACCCTTGGTGAGACTATGTGTTGAAGGTTATTCGTTCCTCCTCATTAGGGTCACGACACACGTGGGCAAAGGACTGTGGCAAGCAGAACTTATGTATGTGGTTAACTCATGTGTTCATTAATGACATTTATCTTCTGTGAGTGTGTGCACTGATTATGTTCGAAGTGAATTCTGGTGTGTGTTTTTTTTGGATGATTTGAAATGTATACAATGTTGGTTTTGGGGTGCCACCTCTAGCAATGCTATATCTACGTTTGTGATCTGTGCGAATGATACGTCATGTTGTCTTGTTTGTCAATAAATAAAATTTGTGTAACAGTACTTTGTCCAAAGATTTCCTTATTTAGTTCGTGAAAGGGGGTGTTAGAGCTTATAGGTCTGTTGTCTGTCTTTCCACTCCAGTTCAATCCTTAGCGAGCTTGACAATTGGTGGCAGCGGTGTGATGGTTAGGGGTTAGGTAGAATAGGTTAGCGGGGCTTAGGAGGGTTTGGACTGAAACAAGTGTTCCACAACACGAATACTCAGCACAGATATAGTAGAAGATGTTTGGTGGTCCCTCAGGCAGAAGCATGCACTGTCAAATGAGACAGACCGAGCCATCACACATTATGTTTATAGCGTAACTTGTTTTTCGAGCATTTATTAGAAGCATCATCATCATCATCAAGTGCCTTGCCACATGACGTTGGCGATCATGGCCCTCCATGTGTATCTATCTCTTGCTGCTGCAAGAATAGCTTTCACCTTCTCTGTTTTCAGTCACTCTGCAAGTCCATCCAATATTTTTTTTCACTGGGTCTACCTAGTGTTCTCTTTCCCTAAAGCTTTCCTATTGTGACTAGGTGCTCCAGTTCCTCTTTCCTCATAAAATGTCCTAATCTTCCTTATCAATGACAGTCTTGTGTCTGCCTTCATCAAGACTCTCGTTTGGAACTCTCGACATTCTTCTTAGAAACCATATCTTGGCTGCCTCGGTCATATTCTGGCTTTGCTTGTTGACTGTCCACGCCTCACAACCATATAACATTATCGATTCTATATAACATTTAAGAGCTCTCTTCCTGATGTTAATTGATAGGCATTTGTTGGTAAGAACACGTTTCATGTTCTTGAATGCTGTTTTGGCTTGGCCGATTCTGTTGGCTATTTCTGATGTGCATCTGCCGTCTGGTGAAATGATTGTTCCCAGATATTTAAACTTATCAACCTGTCTCAAGGTTGTATTAAAAGCAACGCTTTGTAAACTATAGTGCGACCATAAGTTGTAGATAAGTGGAGCAGTCATTATAGATTTCCTTTCCGCAGAGACAGGAGAAGCTGTTCCCAGCGGGGCTGCTATCTAAGAGAGACAACTGTGTTGTGGTGATGGTAAAACAAAATATGACTGCTGGATCTTGAGGGTAAAAACAAAATATTATAAAATACCTTGTTTGTAAAAGATCATTTGGAGTATAAAACACAACGTTTCGAGCCCAGGCCCGTTGTCAATTGAAAAATAAAATGACAGAGGAGTATTGAAAACAGTTAAAGGAAATAGGGGACAGAGTGAGTGAGTGTTGCTCAGGATAGACAATAGAGAAATTATGTAGTTAAAAACAAAACTTAAAAGGACAGAGCAGAACTTGGGGGAAAAAAGGGGAGGGGAGAGGGGGTAGGGGTAGAGGGGGGTAGGGGGTTGGGGTGGGGAGAAGAGGGGAAACAGTAGGGATTAGTAGGACAAGGAAAGGACCTGGGCTGGTGCCTGAACACCAGAACTGCCGACGCGTAGCGGTGCCCAGGTCTTTTCCGTGTCAGTATGTTGCTGATCCATAGACCATGTCAGTATGTTGTTGATCCGTAGACCATGTAACGTCATGACTGATTTACCATGTCACTATGTTAATCCATAGACCGTGTAACGTCATAATTGATTTACCATGTCAATATGTTGCTGATCCATAGACCCTGTAACGTCATAATTGATTTACCATGTCAGTATGTTGTTGATCCGTAGACCATGTAACGTCATGAATGATTTACCATGTCAGTATGTTGTTGATCCGTAGACCATGTAACGTCATGACTGATTTACCATGTCAGTATGTTTCTGATCCATAGACCCTGTAACGTCATGACTGATTTACCATGTCAGTATGTTGCTGATCCATAGACCCTGTAACGTCATGACTGATTTACCATGTCAGTATGTTGTTGATCCATAGACCCTGTAACGTCATGACTGATTTACCATGTCAGTATGTTTTGGTCAGGTCGGATAGATGTATCCGCTACTGGTAACCTGGAACCCAGTACTACCTGTCACAGGGTCGAATTGCTGGCGACTAAACCAGCAACCCCACCAGTCCTCTCAGGAGGATGGTGAGGAGGGTGGCTAGAAACCCTGGTGGAAATAAATTAGATCCATCAAAGGGTGCCAGCTCTGGAGAGCTACCCGCGGCCATCTAGCTAAGGGAGTAAACCCTGACAGTAAATCTGGTGTGGGGCCCCTAAGGCGGTTGGATGGCAAACTTTGTTACTTTCCGGCAGCTCCTGCGGCCGCGTTGGCACCAAAACGTAACAGCCCTGCTGTTTCTTTGGATCTGTCAGCGAGGTGGAGAGGGGGGACAAGTTGCATGGGCAACAGCCTGTCTTTCATATTACACTGCCCAGGCTTACATCCGTCCATTCATCCGGAAACACTCTGCACCTACGACCTGGAGAGGACACTCCAGCCTCGCTACTAACACCAGTGTCGGCACAACACGGGAAGCAACAAATACCGGTGATAAGTCATTGCTCAACTGGCGTAGCGCTGACGCCAGGGGTTGCTTTTGACGGTGGGAGAGACCTTCGTGTCTTACTGGACAGCTACCGCCCGCCTAAGCTGGGCAACCCCCAGCCAGTTAGGTGCTGTCCCGCCACGACCTGCCTTCTTCATTGGGTGCATGAAGATTAGGAGAAAATCTGACAAGCAGGTCGTTAATTACCGCACCAAACAAAAAGAAAAATTCAAATTCAAGAAACGGATCAGGAAAAGGATCAGCAGTGAAACTGGGCTGTTGGAATGTCCGAACAATGATGCCTGGGCTCTCCCAAGATCTGCAAGACATCAGCGATGCCAGAAAAACCGCCGTCATAAACAGCGAACTAAAGAGGCTCAATGTGGACATTGCCACTCTGCAGGAAACACGGCTGGCTGACTCAGGAACACTAAAGGAAAGGGACTACACCTTCTTCTGGCAAGGAAAGAGTTCTGATGCCCCAAGAGAGCACGGAGTAGGCTTTGCAGTAAGGAATAGCCTGCTGAACATGATTGAACCAGGCAGCGACGAAAATCTTGCATCAACCATAAGGAACATCCCCAGGACAGAACAACTTGTTCTCCTGGGCGACTTCAACGCCAGAGTGGGTGCAGACAATGACTCATGGCCCTTCTGCCTCGGTTCCTTTGGAGTGGGGAAAATGAATGAGAATGGACAGCGACTGCTTGAGTTTTGCGCCTGCCATGAACTGTGCATCGCCAACTCCTTCTTCAAGACGAAGCCTCAGCACAAAGTCTCCTGGAGGCATCCCCGCTCAAAACATTGGCACCAACTGGATTTGATCCTAGTAAGACGTGCCGCTATCAAAAACGTTCTCCACACTCGCTCTTATCACAGCGCAGACTGCGACACAGACCACTCTCTGGTATGTTGCAAGATCAGGCTACAACCAAATAAGTTCCACTGCTCAAAGAAACAAGGGAACCCTCGCATTGACGTCAGCAAGATGTCTCGGCCAGATCTTGTAGAACAGTTCGCAGAGGCCTTTCAGAGAGAATACGATGCATTGCAGCCCAGAGACTCTGCCACTGAGAGATGGGAAACGCTACGAGACACCATGCACCGCATTGCTATGGCCACCTTTGGGAAGAAAACTGTGAAGTCCCACGACTGGTTTGAGGCCAAATCATCAGAGATGACTCCCACTGTTGAGGCCAAGCGTGCCGCACTCACCAAGTATAAGTGGTCACCCAGTGAGAAGAACCTGCAAATCCTCAGGGCTGCCAGAAGTAAGGTTCAGCTTAACGCCAGGCGCTGCGCAAACGAGTACTGGACAGAGCTCAGCGAAGAGATACAGAGTGCTGCTGAAAGAGGCAACATCCGAGGAATGTATGATGGCATCAAGAAGGCACTGGGACCAACACAGAGCAAGATCGCCCCGCTCAAATCCTCCACTGGGGAAGTATTCAGCAATCCCAGCCAACAGATGGAAAGATGGGCGGAACACTACTCCGACCTCTACTCCACACAGAACATGGTGTCCCCCTTAGCCCTGGATGCCATCAAGTGCATGCCGGTAATGGAAGAACTTGACGCAGAGCCAACTGCGGACGAACTCAGCAAGGCCATTGATAGCCTGGTATCAGGGAAGGCACCTGGCAACGACGGAATTCCCCCAGACCTCATCAAGCACTGCAAGACTTCTCTTCTGCACCCTTTGCACGCAGTTCTCTGTCAGTGTTGGAATGAGGGAGCTGTACCACAGGACATGAGGGACGTCAAGATCGTCACCCTGTACAAAAACAAGGGCGAAAGGAGCGACTGCAACAACTACAGAGGTATCTCGCTCCTCAGCATTGTTGGCAAAGTCTATGCTCGGGTCCTTCTAATCCGCCTGCAGAAACTGGCTGAACGCGTCTACCCGGAATCACAGTGTGGTTTTCGAGCAGAGAGATCCACGGTAGACATGGTCTTCTCCCTTCGCCAAATCCAGGAGAAGTGCAGAGAGCAGCGGATGCCCCTGTATGTGGCATTCATTGACCTCACCAAGGCCTTTGACCTAGTCAGCAGAGATGGCCTTTTCAGGGCTCTCCGAAAAATCGGCTGCCCCCCAAACTGCACAGCTTAATTGAGTCCTTCAACTCAAACATGAAAGGGATGGTGCAGTTCAACGGAAATCTCTCCAAGCCCTTCGACGTACGCAGCGGTGTGAAACAAGGCTGCGTCCTGGCCCCAACCCTCTTTGGAATCTTCTTCGCTCTCCTCCTGAGGCATGCGTTCAGCACAGCGCAAGAAGGGATCCACCTGCGGACCAGATCAGATGGCAGGCTCTTCAACCTCGCCCGCCTCAGAGCAAGGACAAAGGTCCGTGAAGCCCTCATCAGAGACATGCTATTTGCCGACGATGCCGCAGTTGTGACACCTACTCAGTGGGACTTGCAGTCACTAATGAACCGCTTCTCCCAGGCCTGCAAAGATTTTGGTCTGACCATCAGTCTTAAGAAGACAAACGTCCTGGGCCAAGACACGCCATCTCCACCAGCCATCACCATTGATGACTACGAGCTTGAAGCCATCCATCAATTCACATATCTTGGGTCCACCATCACCGATAACCTCTCCCTTGACACAGAGGTCGACAAGAGGATCGGGAAGGCAGCCACAACACTAGCCCGCCTCACACAAAGGGTGTGAACAAATCCCAAGCTGACCACAAAGACAATGATGGCTGTATACAACGCCTGTGTCCTCAGCACCTTGCTGTATGGCAGCGAGGCGTGGACCACGCATGCTCATCAGGAGAAAAGGCTCAATACCTTCCACCTGAGAAGCCTACGGCGCATACTTGGCATTTCCTGGCAAGACAAGGTGACCAACACCGAAGTCCTAACCTGCGCTGGCCTCCCAACCATGCATACCATGCTGAGACAGCGTCGGCTGCGCATACCATGCTGAGACAGCGTCGGCTGCGCTGCCTCTCTCGCATTGGTCTGTACAGTCACAGGCAACGCTGCTTGGACCAAGCAGACAGCCCATCTAGACATTAGAACGGATGTACTTTGTCCATGGTCAGTCATGACTGAAGGAGGCCTACTACTATATTGCTGATCCATAGATCCTGTAACGTCAGGACTGATTTACCATGTCAGTATGCTGTTGATCCATAGACCCTGTAACGAAATGGCTGATTTATCATGTCAATATGTTGATCCATAGACCCTGTAACGTCATGACTGATTTACCATGTCAGTACGTTGTTGATCCATAGACCCTGTAACGTCAGGACTGATTTACCATGTCAGTATGTTGCTGATCCAGAGACCATGTCAGTACAGACAGCTGACCTAACGTCATGACTACATCAGAACATCGGAGGACCATCCAGGAGACATGACCTGGATGTTGCCCGGCTACCGTAGAGTGTCAGGAATTAAGGGCCATAACTTTTGCTTGATGAGGGTTTCTCCTCTGAGGACCTTCTGTTGTCCAGCCCTCCCCAGAGTTTCTTACTTCTTCATCCATAGACCCGTTAGACATCGTGGTGATAACACAAGGGAAAAGTCCTCCTCCATGACTCCCCTGTGGGGATGCTGGGGACTCTTTCAGTGTAAATAGTATCCCCACCTTCTGGAAATTCTGTGCTAGAAATTTCCTCTTTTCTCTTACTCTCTTTGTTTCTGCCTTGTTGCTTTGCTTTCTGTCCTTTCTACCTATCATTTTCTGCCTTAATGGTCCATTCACCTGTATGTGTTCGATAAAGTCTTATGTACTTTTTCTTAGGATTGATAATTGGGTACATGTATTAAGTGCATTTTTTGGCTCTAGGGAGGCGAGATATGCGGAAGCGATTTTAGGTAATTTATGCCTGTTTTTATATGTTTTGGTGTCCTTATCTATGCTTATATTTGTATTCAGGTGTGTTTTTTAAATCTCCCCTGTCCGATATATTGCAACGCCGGGGCATGTCCTTAGATTATGTGCACGATTGCACTGATATGTGTACTTAGCTTTCTTTTTTTTCTTTTCTTTTTCTTTTCTTTTTCGTGTTGAAGTTTTGTATGTTTTGGAGCGGTTATAGCCTTGATATGGCTCTACGCAGTCGGCTGGGCTTTAAACAACAATAACAACAATAACAATTCCTCCATGACACACCACGCACTTCTAGGCAGGGTGGGAATCTCACGCTTTTCCACAGGGGAGCCAACTGTCTGTACACATTCTTCTCCCTGTCAGAAAGAGCACTGCCACCATGACAGTATGAATAATCTCTTCCATCCTCCCTGGAGACAGGGACACTAGGGGAGACCACTCCTGTCTGCACTTAACTCACCACAACACAGTTGTCTTTCTTAGATAGCAGCCCTGCTGGGAACAGCTTCTCCTGTCTCTGCGGAAAGGAAATCTATAATGACTGCTCCGCTTATTTACAACTTATGGTTGCGCTATAGTTTACAAAGCGTTGCTTTTAATACAACCTTGAGACAGGTTGATAAGTTTAAATATCTGGGAACGATCATTTCACCAGATGGCAGATGCACATCAGAAATAGCCAGGAGAATTGGCCAAGCCAAAACAGCATTCAAGAACACGAAAAGCGTTCTTACCAACAAATGCCTATCAATTAATATCAGGAAGAGAGCTCTTGAATGTTCTGTAGAATCGATAATGTTGTACGGTTATAAGGCGTGGACAGCCAACAAGCAAAGCCAGAAGAAGATTGAGGCAGCCGAGATGTGGTTTCTAAGAAGAATGTCGAGAGTTCCAAACGAGACAGTCTTGATGGAGGAAGACACAAGATGATCATTTATTAGGAAGATTAGGAAAAGACAGGCAACATTTCAATGGCCATTTTATGAGGAAAGGGGAATTGGAGCACCTAGTCACAACAGGAAAGTTGGAGGGAAAGAGAACACTAGGTAGACCCATGGAAAAAATATTGGACGGACTTGCAGAGTGACTGAAAGCAGAGAAGGTGGAAGCTATGCTTGCGGCAACAAGGGATAGATATATATGTAGGGCCATGATCGCCAACGTCATATGGCAAGGCACTTGATGATGATGATGATGATGGTTTTAATAAATGCTCGAAAAACAAGTTACGCTATAAACATAATGTGTGATGGCTCCGTCTGTCTCATTTGACAGTGCATACTTCTGGCTGAGGGGCCATAGACATCTTCTACTATATCTGTGCTGAGGATTCGTGTTGTGGAACACATCGGCTGTGGGTGAATAAACTGATTCCTCAGTGACAGTCCCTGGCACAGCTGCTGCACATGAAGACTGATGGCAGTGGCTGGGTGGTCGTTGCTGCAGTTTATCTCTTTCTCTGTCTATCTGTCTCTATGTCTCTGTCTCTGTTTCTCTCTCTCTGTCTCTCTGTCTCTGTCTCTATCTCTCTCTCTCTCTCTCCCCCTCTCTCTCTTCTGCCCAACCACAGTCCAATTTGTTTCTCCTTTACTATGGCGACTTGTGTGTTTACTGTTATTTGTTATTTCCCATTTCTTACTTGTGTGTGTTTACGTCTGTGTGCAGGTGTATGTGTATATGCGTGCACTTACTGTTATTTGTTATTTCCCATTTCTTACTTGTGTGTGTTTACGTCTGTGTGCAGGTGTATGTGTATATGCGTGCACTTACTGTTATTTGTTTTTTCCCATTTCTTACTTGTGTGTGTTTACGTCTGTGTGCAGGTGTATGTGTATATACGTGCAATTACTGTTATTTGTTATTTCCCATTTCTTACTTGTGTGTGTTTACGTCTGTGTGCAGGTGTATGTGTATATACGTGCACTTACTGTTATTTGTTATTTCCCATTTCTTACTTGTGTGTGTTTACGTCTGTGTGCAGGTGTATGTGTATATACGTGCACTTACTGTTATTTGTTTTTTCCCATTTCTTACTTGTGTGTGTTTACGTCTGTGTGCAGGTGTATGTGTATATACGTGCAATTACTGTTATTTGTTTTTTCCCATTTCTTACTTGTGTGTGTTTACGTCTGTGTGCAGGTGTATGTGTATATACGTGCAATTACTGTTATTTGTTTTTTCCCCTTTCTTATTTGTTTATTTATCTACACATCCCTTTGTCTTTTATTATTCATTTACATACTTACTTACTTGCTTATATGCTTGCTTACTTACTTTATTGCTTGCTTACTTACTTACTTGCATATATGCTTGCTTGCTTACTTTATTGCTTGCTTGCTTGCTTGCTTACTTACTTACTTGCTTAAATGCTTGCTTGCTTGCTCACTTACTTACTTACTTACTTACTTGTTTATAATAATAATAATAATAATATATTTTATTTATATAGCGCAAAATCTTGATAAAATCAAATCTAAGCGCTGAGCGTATACATGCATACATACCTACATACATATGAGCGTATACATGCATACGTACATGCATACATACTTACATACATAAATCTAAGCTGAGCGTATACATGCATACATACATACATAAATCTAAGCGTATACATACATACATACATACATACATACATACATACATACATACATACATACATACATACATACATACGTACGCACATGCATACATAATAATTACAATATTTATATAGCGCAAAATCTCGACAAAATCAAATCCAAGCGCCGAAAAGACACACACGCACACACGCACGCACGCACACACACGCACACACACACACACACACACACACACACACACACACACACACACACACACACACACACACACACACACACACACACACACGCATGGCCACAAATGGGGAGAAAGAATAAAAGCAATAAAAGCAAGAATAAAACCAATGGAAAACCACAGAGAGCACATCATATTCAATTATATATTAAAACAAAGTGATTCCCCTCCGAGCGGAGACAGGCTGCAGAGGGGGGTTGAGTGAGGTTAGGATTTTATGCAGAGGAGAAAAGGTGAGTTTTGAGAGCGGACTTGAAGGAGGCAAAAGTAGGTTGCTGACGGACTGAGAGAAGAAGTTTGTTCCAGGAGAGTGGACCAGAAACAGAGAAGGCTCGTGGACCATAGGTATTGAGCTTAGTGCGTGGAAAGCGAAAAGTCAGAGGATCGGAGGCAGAGTGGAGGGTACGTGAGGGAAGATAGATCTCAAGTAGGCTTGACAGGTAATCGGGGGCTGCGTTATTGAGGCTTTTGTAGCACATGGTGTCTAGTTTGTACTGTATGCGCTTTGATACAGGGAGCCAGTGAAGTTGTGCCAGGAGAGGAGATATGTGGTCAGCTTTTTTTTTTTGAGTACAAGGCATACAGCATTGTTTTGAATGCGCTGTAGGATGTGAATGGTGGAGGCAGGAAGACCAGACAGGAGTGAATTGCAATAGTCAATGCGAGACATTATGAAGGAGAGAACGAGTTTTGCAGTTGTTTCGACAGAGAGATACTTCCTGATCAGGCTTATACGATGAAGATGATAGTAGCAAGATCTGGCAGTTTGAGAAACAAAGTTGTTCATGGAGAGGGTAGAGTCAATGCAGACACCAAGGTTTTTAGCTGAATCAGAAATTGGGACTGATGTGTTACATAATGGGAGAGAAAGAGGAGGCAGCTGGGAAAGTTTCTGACGGGTGCCAATGAGGATAGCTTCTGTCTTGTCGTCATTAAGCTGAAGTCTATTGTGTGTCATCCAGTTCTTAATGTCCGAGTAACACTCAGTGGTGCGAATCAACAGGCGCTGTATATTATCAGGTGAGTCACTGTCTTGAAGTTGGGTGTCATCAGCATAGAAGTGGTGTTTTATAGAGTGGGAGTTGATGATGGTGGACAGGGGGGAGGTATAAAGAGTGAAAAGAACAGGGCCAAGGACAGATCCTTGTGGAACACCACAGGTCAGGTATGCAGGTTGAGAGTAAGTGCCATTGATGAGAACAGTTTGTTTTCTGTTTGATAAATACGAAGTGAAAAAGGAGAGAGCAATGTCAGAGATGCCAAAAGTATGATGAAGTCTAGAAAGGAGAATACCATGGTCAATGGCATCCAAGGCTGCAGACAGATCAAGGAGTGTGAGGAGAGAGACTTTGCCAGTATCAGTTGCAAGGAGGAGATTGTTGAGAATGTGTAGTAGGGCAGTTTCAGTGCTCTGGCACTGGCGGTAGGCTGACTGGAAAGGATTGAGGAGATTGTTGGCAGACAGGTGAGAGTTCAGCTGGTTGAGGACGACCTTTTCAAGGAGTTTTGACAAGAAAGAGAGATTAGAGATAGGCCTGTAATTTTTCAGTTCATTTGGGTCTAAATTGTGTTTCTTGAGGAGAGGGTGAACAATAGCAGACTTGAAAGAATCTGGGACAGTTCCAGTTTGAAAAGAAGTGTTGATGATGTCAGTGATGAATGGGAGGAGAGTAGGGAGACAGTCGGAGTAGAGAGAACCTGGAAGAGGATCCAGTTCGCAGGTTTTGAACGACATGGATCTGATTGTGTTGAAAATTTCTTCTTGTGAGAGTGGGGTAAAAGTAGTGAGAGGTGTGCCAGAGAAGGAAGGGTCAGGTGGGCATGGTTGACAGGGTGTCCTGTCAAGCCTGTCACGAAGAGTTTGTATTTTGGTGATGAAATACTTGGAGAATACAGATGGGAGTTCTTCATTTGTATGTTTTGTTGGCGAGGTAAGTCTTTTCGTGTGCCAAGAAGATGATTCATGGTTGTAAAGAGTTCTTTTGAAGAAGAGGCATTCAGGATTTTGGTTTGGAAATAGCTTGTTTTTGCAGATGCAATGAAGGTGGATACTTTTGTTTTAGAGGCTTGGAAAAGTTGCCTGTGTACAGTGAGTTTGGATTTGCGCCAGCGGCGCTCTGCTCTGCGGCGGGCACGTTTTGCACAGGCAATCTCATGAGTGAGCCAGGGGGTAGGGGGGCGGTAGGTAAAAGACGGGTTGTGGCTGGAGCATGAGTGTCCAGAAGATGGTGGAGAGTAGTATAGAATTCATCGGCAAGGTTATGTGACTTTTCAGAAAGGAGACGGGAGGCATCAGATGAAAATGTGGAGAGGTCGATAGATTTGAGATTGCGTCGAGTCACTGTGCGCGTGGTACGGGAAGGAGGAGAAATGTCAAGAGAACAGAGAATTGCAGAGTGGTCAGATGGAAGGCTGAAGTTAGACGGGTAGAAAGAACTAAGCAGTTGTCAGTAGCTGACTTGTGGTGATCACGAGAAATGATCCAGTCAAGAATGTGACCTTTTTGATGGGTTGGTTCAGAAATGTGTTGAGTCATATTGTGATTGGACAGAGAGTTGATGATATGTCTTGTGTCATAACGGTGAGTGTTGTCATAGTGGACATTGATGTCACCTAGAATGATAAGATTTCCAGATAAGAGGCAGTAGTGGTCAAGCAGTTGGTCAAAGTCAGAGAGAAACGTGGATGTGGTGAGTTTGTTGGCAGAGCTAGGTGGAGGTCGATAGACACAGGAGAAGGTGATGGGGTGAGGGGTGGATTGGAAGGATACTTCAACGTGCTCGAAAGAAGGATGGGAGAAAGGCAGAGACTGCGAGAAAGATAGGCGGGAATGGAGTGAGTCGTTGTAGAGGATGGCGATACCGCCACCTCGAGATGAGCGATGGAAAGAAGCAAGCCTGTAACCACTTGGAGTGAGGCTAGCATGTATGGGTTCATGACCAAGGGGGTTAAGCCATGTCTCTGTGATAAAAGCAATGTCAACGTGCTCATCAGCGATAAAATCGGCAATGACTTCGGCTTTGCCATCCTTGCATGTTGACTGAGCGTTAAAAAGGCATAGTTTAAGTTTATCACAGTCATATGGCGGCGGCCGAGGTGGCGACGAAGGCGGCACCGACGGGACAAAAGACGAAGGCGACACCAGCGGGGCAGAAGACGAAGGCAGCAACGATGGAACAGAAGAAGAAGACAAAGGTAGCACCGGCGGGACAGAAGACGAGGGCAGCGCCGGCGGGACAGAAGACGAAGGCAGCACCGGCGGGACAGAAGGCGAAGGCGATACCACCAGGACAGAAGGCGAAGGCGAAGATGGTAGAGGAGGAGACGAAGCCCGCAGCAGCGAGGTCGAAGGCAGGGGCAGTGGAGGAGACGAAGAAGCAGAAGAAGAAAAGTGGCGTCGGGCTGGCACAGCAGGAGGCAGGTTGTGCCAAAGTCGGTGGAGACGTCCACCACGACAGGATCGTGATATGAGACGAGTTTACACAGAGTGCTAGTTGTGTTGTGATCAGACCTCTAATCATTTATCTATTTACTTTATATACCTGTTCGTTTCTTTGGCGATAAGATTTACATATATTCGTTTGTATGTGACCAAGATTGTTCCAAAGATAGACTTATGCAATACTAGTATACAAATGTAGACGAGGTAAAATCTAGGAAAGGTAGGACCTCAGGACCTGGCCAGCTCATGGGTTTACGTGCAGGCTTAAGGTTTGTTCCATGATCACCATACAGATGGCACCGGTGACGTTAGTACATATGGAATTCATTCCCAGCGCGGAGACTTCATCTTGAGAAACTGAAACTGAAACTGAATCTATGGTGACCTACAGTCTGTCACCAGAAACAACGATCTATAGCTGTCTCTTCCAACGTGTCCAACTGATATCAACGGGCTCTAGATCAAGTCTGCAGACGTCACTGTATTGCTGCATGCAGTAGGTGCCTTGTGGGCTGGGATCTTGCACCAAGCTCTCTGTACAGGATTTCTTTTCTGCCATTCTGCAAAGTCAGAACAAAACTGAGGCAACTGAAATGTGGTTTCTAAGAAGAATGTTGAGAATTCCATGGACAACAAAGACAATAAGCGAGACAGTCTTGAAGGAGGCAGACAAAAAAAGTTCATGGATAAAGAAGATTAGGGGAAGACAAGCAATATTCATAGGTCATTTTTATAAGGAAAGAGGAATTCGAAAACATGGTCACAACAGGAAAGCTTAAGGGAAAGAGAACATCAGGTAGACCCAGGGAGAAAATATTGGACGGACTTGCAGAGTGGCTGAAGACAGAGAGGGTGGGAGATGTACTTGCAGCGATAGGGGATAGATTCGTGTGAAGGGCCATGATCGCCAACGCCATACGCAAGGGTACGTAATGATGATGACCCACCTGAGAACCATGTCCATCTATACCTGTGCAAAAGAATGTGCTTGTTGCTGTCCTTGTCCCATGTGCTGTGCATGGGGTCTTAGTTTATTATCTCATCCGACAGACCAGCACCCAGACCACTACTGACGGTTCAGCAAAGGAAGTAGAAAAGTCCCCGCCACTGAGAATCGGCCAGTGGCCTGTTCACACCCAGACAGGTGCTTTAACTCTTTCAGCACGAGCCTCCACGTGGCTGGTCATAGTGTAAAGCAGCCACGTAAAGAGAAATAATGAGATAACGTTTGGTAATGCCATAGCCCTTATTTCTATCATTTTGTCTGTTCCAACATCTGAACGGTTTCAACTGCATTGATCCTACAATGCTCAGTCCAGTTCCACAACACATAATTGAACCCATCTCATTCAGCCTAGGTCGTAGTACCAGGAAGCCCACGGGAACCAGAGATGTCAAGCTGCCATAGGGTCACTTATTAGAGGAGACCCTGCACTACTGCTGCTGGGTCACTTTGGTGGTGTTGATCAGTGCCTATTATGATCAAACTTACCCAGGACGCTATCTAGTAAGCCCCATGCTACTGATAGTAATGGTTCAGTCGTGAGGAGCCAGACCCAGTGAGAAGCCCCAGGTAAGAAAACCACAACCATCCCTCCAACAAGAACCTTCATGACCCGCTGACACTAAAGATCATCATCCTCATCATCACATGCTCTGCCGCATGGCGTTGGCGATTATTGCCCTCCATATTTTCTCCGTGGGTCTACCTGGTGTTCTCTTTCCCTCCAGCTTTCCTGTTGTGACTAGGTGCTCCATTTACCCTTTCCTCATAAAATGGCCTATAAATGTTACTTGTCTTTCCTAATTTTCTTTATCAATGATTTTCTTGTGTCTGTCTCGTTTGTTTTTTTTTGCTGTCCATGGAACTCTCAACATTCTTCTTAGAAACCACATTTCGGCTGCCTCAATCTTGTTCTGGCTTTGAGTGTTGACTGTTCACGCCTCACAACCGTACAACAGTATCGGTTCTATGCAACATTCAAGAACTGTCTTCCTGATGTTAATTGATAGGCATTTGTTGGTAAGAACGCTTTCCATCTTCTTGAATGCTGTTTTGGCTTGACCGATTCTGTGGCTATTTCTGATGTGCATCTGCCATCTGGTGAGATGACAGTTCCCCAATATTTAAACTTATCAAACTGTCTCAAAGTTGTGCCATTTGCTGCTATTTTGCATGTGGGGATTTCATATTTTTTACTGATTACCATGACTTCCGTCTTCTTCGTATTTAGCTCCAACTCTTTATTTTTTGCACAAGGTTTTCTTCTATTATTAATATATTCACAAAGTTTTTGTATGTCCCTTTCATTTTCTGCTGTTAGCACGGTGTCATCTGCGTAACGAATGTCGTTTATCATTTTTCCTACAAGTTTTATCCCAGGGCATTCGTCTAGGCTTCTCATGATGAAGCTGAGATCACGTCATCCCTAGATGACAGTATGAATGGCCACAGAGTCTGTGACAGTTTTCACCACGGTGTTTTGTTCTTTCATTTCTTTTTCTTACGAGTGGTTTTCCGTGTGCAAGTTGGTCCTACTCTCAACGGGAGGAACGCGTTATAGCAGAGCTGCACTCATCATCATCATCATCATCGTCGTCATCATCATCATCAGCATCATCATCATCATCATCATCATCATCATCATCATCATCATCATTCATCATCATCATCATCATCATCATCATCATCATCATCATCATCATCATCATCATGTGCCCTGCAGCATGGCATTGACAATCATGGCCCTCCATATGCATCTATCCCTTGTCGCCGCAAGCACATCTTCCACCCTCTCTGTCTTCAGCCACTCTGCAAACCCATCCAATATTTTCTCCCTGGGTCTGCCTGGTGCTCTCTTTCCCTCCAGCTTTCCTGTTGTGACCAAGTGCTCTAATTCCCCTTTCCTCATAAAATGGCCTATAAATGTTGTTTGCCTTTTCCTAATCTTCCTTATGAGTGATCTACTTGTGTCTACCTCCATCAAGACTGTCTCGTTTGTTTTCTTTGCTGTCCATGGAACTCTCAGCATTCTTCTTAGAAAACACATCTCAGCTGCCTCAATCTTGTTCTGGCTTTGTTTGTTGACTGTCCACACTTCACAACCGTATCACACTATCGGTTGTATATAACATTCAGGAACTCTCTTCCTGATGTTAACTGATAGGCATTTGTTGGTAAGAATGCTGTTTTGGCTTGGCCGATTCTGCTGGCTATTTCTGATGTACATATGCCGTGTGGTGAGATGACCGTTCCCAGATATTTGAATTTATCAATCTAGAGCTGCACTGCTGTTCTTTTTTTTCTAAGTATATTTGTGTTTTCCTGTGGCTGTGGATATTTGTACATTATTTTGGCAGGGGTGGCTCTATTATTTGGGTTCTTTTATGTGCACAAAGCAAAGCGCGTTGTGCATACGAGACTTATTTTATCTGAAAGACTAGCTCAAACACCCCTACTCAAGATTTTGAATTGGGAGTGAAGTTCAGGTTTCTCACATCTTTAATTGGTGCTTTATCTATTGACCAGTCAAAACACAATGCAATACAATGCAATACAATGCATTACAATACAATACAATACAGTACAGTATAGTACAGTACAATACAATACAATACAATACAATACAATACAATACAATACAGTCGTTCTCTCTGAAGACCTTCTGTTGTCTAGCTCTCCCTAGAGTTTCTTTCTACCAATACAATGCCACGCCACGCCACGCCACGCCACGCCACGCCACGCCACGCAACGCCACGCCACGCCACGCCACGCCACGCCACGCCACGCCACGCCACACCACACCACACCACACCACACCACAACACAGCACAGCACAGCACAGCACAGCACAGCACAGCACAGCACAGCACAACACAGCACAACACAGTACAGTACAATACAGTACAATACAGTACAATACAATACAATACAATACAATACAATACAATACAACGCAATGCAACACAACACAACACAACGCGATACGATACAATACAACACAACACAGAATGGCAATACTGTACAACGCAGTACCATACAATATGATGCTATTCACTTCAATAATATAATAAGATTATATTTATTTCCCTTTGAATGATTTTTTTCGTTCATTATTCTGGAACCTGTCTGTGTGTGTGCGCACGCGCGCGTGTGCGTGTGTGTGTGTGCAGAAACTAGACTTTCAACAACAACAAGAAAGAAAGAAAGAGAGAAAAAAAAGTAATGTCTTACATAAATGTTGACCAGAACAACTTATCATAACGTACAGAAAGGTACAAACAGTTTACACACAGTTTTATTGCAACAACTTTAACCAAGTTATATACTCATGCCACTTTTGGTTTTGCATTTACTGTTGGTTTTTGTTTGTTTGTTTTAATTTTGTGTGTGTGTGTATGTGTGCGTGCGTGTGTTGTGTGTGTGTGTATGTGTGTGTGTGTGTGTGTGTGTGTGTGTGTGTGTGTGTGTGTGTGTGTGTGTGTGTGGTGTGTGTGTGTGTGTGTGAGTGATTCAAAAATGATGTTGTTAGTATGTCAGTGAGATTATTTATGTAACAGCGTTGTGAGTCGAACTGAGAATAGTGCTATAAAAAAGCTATTTATTATTATTATTATTAATTATGGGGATGGTTGTGCTGCTGTTGTTATTTCATCGCTTTCTGTTACTGGCGGAAAAGCAAAAAATCTTCGACGATGAATGGCTCAGACGTTATCAGTCGTTTCTCTTTTGTAAGACCTGTTACAAGGAAACAGACCGCGCATCAGCTTCAGGAATTCCTTTCTGAACCGGCTACCTGTCAGACAGTACAGATAAAAGTTCATGGAATAGTTGAAAAAGTCGATACATTGAGATACAACAGGTACAAAGTCTGATAATATTTCACCTTTAACGCCCTCATTGCTGTCAACAAGTAAAGGGATTATCACACCCCGATGTCTGCGGGAAAGGTGAACACCACGAAGGCAACAGAAATAACCAGAGCTGTTAGAGTGATGGAGTTCACTTTTTTCTCTCTCTCACTGTGCTGTGTGTCTGTGGTAGCAAACTGGTCACCAGCTTCCTTCACTGACGTCCTTAAGTTCACCACCAGCACGATGTTGCTGACCATCATGAAGATGAACGGCAGTGCAGAAGACAGTGCAAGTTCAACTTTGGACCACACGTATACCATAAATTCCACGTGATATTCTTTAATTCTACAAACACCACCTGAAACTCCAAATCCATAAAGAATGTGACAGAAAGCCACGCTGAAAAAGATGACAATGCCCACAACGATGGCCCAGGATGTCTTTGCTGTACACATCACGTTCACACGATGTGGCCACACCACAGACATGGCCCTGTGTGTCACCATCACCACCACGAACCAAGCCGAGCAGTTAGCAGCTATGTATATGAGGAACAAACCAATCCTGCACACAACGTCATTAAGGTCAAGCAGATAGAACCCTAGCATCGCCTTGATCAACTCCTCAAGTGGTCCTATGACATTAAAACAGAGATCAGACACAGCTAGACACAGGAAATAACGGTCCAAGGAGGAACGTCTGTCTTGCAATCGATGAATAATGATGATAACCATCATGTTGCCAAACAAACCCAGGCAAAAAGTGAGAGGCCAACACACAGGCAAAACCCGTTCCATGATTATAACTAATGGCATTGAGTCAAAGTCATTGACGTTTGTTGAAGAGACAGACTCACCTGTTGTGATATTGGACACAGTCATCATCAAGTGTGTTCCATTTCTCTTCTCCATGGTTGTGGGGAAAAACCAGCTGTGTCCTTGTGAAATCTGCACTCAGAACACACTTTGAAGATAACTCTTTCTGCTTTTAATATAATCTACGTAAAATGATCATTAGTGATTTTGCTGGATTGATCCATTTTCAATATGGATTGTTAGTGATAGTTAATTAGGAAAAGATGCGTGTAGAATCAATGATGGCCACATGTCACCATTCATTAAACTCCACAGCTGTGAACTTAATCACCATCTTACCTGTCTCACCTGTACTATCTCACCTGTCTCACCTGTCTCACGTGTCCACGTCACCGAGTTCGGTGTTGGCCGCTGTACATCTGGATGCCACCATCTCCCTTCAGGCCGCTTTGTCTTGACCTTTGTGGACAATTTCTTGAATATTTAGGCCACTGATGTTGATTATGTTCTCGATGTATGAGATTGGCGGTCTGCCTTTCTTCCTTTTTGACACTGTTTTACCTTGAAAGATATTGAAAACATCATTCAAGAAGATTAAAAGCATTCTTACCAACAAATGTCTATCAATTAACATCACGAAGAGAGTTTTTCAATGTTTTATAGAACCGACAATGTTATACGGTTGTGAGGTGTGGACAGTCAACAAGCAAAGCCAGAACAAGACTGAGGCAGCTGAAGTGTGGTTTCTAAGAAGAACGTTGAGAGTTCCATGGACAGCAAAGAAAACAAACGAGACAGTCTTGATGGAGGCAGACACAAGAAGATCATTCATAAGGAAGATCAGGAAAAGACAATCAACATTTATAGGCCATTTTATGAGGAAAGGGGAATCAGAGCACCTGGTCCCTACAGGAAAGCTGGAGGGAAAGAGAGCACCAGGTAGACCCAGGGAGAAAATATTGGACAGACTTGCAGAGTGGCTGAGGACAGAGAGGGTGGAAGATGTGCATGCGGAAACAAGGGATAGATACATATGGAGGGCTATGATCGCTAATGCCACCCGGCAGGGCACTTGATGATGATGATGATGATGATGATGATATTGAAAACCCAATCTCACTCAACACAAGAGAAGTGAACACATTTAGTGTGTAAATGTTTTACAATTCATACAAAACCGTACCAGTCAGGCGACAATGGTTGGTTTACTCGTCGCCTGAACTTGCGTGTTACTGTATCCTAGAGACAGGGATTAAGAGTCCTGTGTAATGATGCCACTCATCACTTCCATCACAAAGTAGGATATTTGCATACTTGCATATTTGAATTATTTTGCTGCTGCTGTTACTGCTGCTGCTGCTGCTGCTGCTGCTGCTGCTGATGATCATGATGATGATGATCATGATGTTGAGAATGATGACGAGATTATGATGATCATTGATGATATTGTTGATCATGATGATGTTGATGTTGATGATGAAGGTGGTGATAACGATGATTGTTTACATTGCCTGCCTACTTGTCTACACATCACAATATCAATATCTGCATGTATCTATGACCGAGTCTACTGTATGCTACATTGGCCTCTTTGTCCAATTGTGCATGCCTTGCCATTGCTTAACTGTTGTCATTAGTATACAGTAAGATGTCAACACGCTAAAAAAAACAAAACATGTAGCCTCAGAATCGTGATTACGAACTCCAACAAAAATCCAGAATATTGAAGACTAAAGTTCAACCATGGAAGATGAACAAGAAGAGAGAAGAGCCAGTCAACGACATGCCAAGATTCCCTTGCCTCCTAAACTTGATGTGAATGGAGGAAACCTGCAGAGCAGCTGGAGGAAATTCAAGAGGCTTTGGGACAGCTATGAAATGTGACAACACAGACAGAAGAAGACTCAACATACAGAACAGCAGTTTTTCTTTCTTGTATCGGGCTGGATGCTATGGATATCTATGAAGGGTTGGCATTTGCTAATGAAGCTGAAAGAAATGACATTGACACTGTTCTCCAGAAATTCGAAGAATACTGTGTGGGTTCAACCAATGAAACTTACGAAGCATTCAGATTCAACTGCAGACATCAAGCAGCAGGAGAATCTATCGAACAGTTTGTAGCAGAACTGCGGAGACTGATCAAGACCTGTAACTATGGTACACTGGAAGACAGACTGTTGAGAGATCAAATCATACTGGGTATACATGACGAGACTCTGCGATCAAAATTACTGGAAGTGCGACAGCTGACACTGACTGCATGTATTGATATGTGCAGAGCGCATGAATCAAGTCAACATCAAACCGTCCAAATGATGAGAAAAACGCAGGACACACAAGAAGTCCAAGCTTTCAAAGAAAAAAAGACAGCAAAGCAGTATAGCAAAAAACCAGAGTACAGAGAGAAATGCGGATATTGTGGTGGAAAGCACCCAAGAGCAAAAGAGAAATGTCCAGCATTTGGAAGAAAATGCAAAGCTTGTGGAGGAAATAATCACTTTGCTTCATGCTGCAGAACACCCAAGAAAAATCAAAAGAAAACAAGAGTTCAGCACTTCGAAGACGAAGAGACTGACACTGAAAGCGATAATGAAATCCTCGGGATAGAAGACAAAACCAGAAAAAAGGAGAGAAACATACGAGCAAAAATGCTGATAAATGAGATGCCGGTAAGATTTCTTCTTGACACAGGTGCAACAACAAACGTGATGTCTGAGAGCCTGTACAGAGAAGTCACAGGAGATGAAAGAAAGTCTGACCTGCAAGAGACGAAGAAGAAGCTGGTGATGTTCAACGGAACAGAAATGAAGCCTGTAGGGGAGATAGTGCTGCGAGTGAAAAACCCCAAGAACAGAAGGAAATACAAAGTCAACTTCGCGATCACCAAAACGGACTGTAAGCCAGTACTGGGACTGAAAGCTGTACAGCACATGCAATTGTTGACGATCAATGAAGAAAACATTGCAACGATTACGGCGAATCAGAAAGAGGAGGAAAATGCAAAAGATATGCTCACAAAGTACAACGATGTCTTTGAAGGAGAAGGAAAACTAGAAGGGAAATTACACCTAGAAACAGACCCCAGTATTGCTCCAGTGAAGATGCCTTACAGAAAGTGGCCGATAGTAGTGCAAGAGAAAGTGAAGGACGAGCTGAAGAGGTTGAAAAAACTGGACGTGGTCACTAAAGTAGACACGCCAACGGAGTGGATAAGCAGTTTGGTCGTAACAACGAAGAGCAATGGGAAAGTCAGACTGTGCATCGACCCTAAGCCACTGAACAAAGCCCTCAGAAGAAACGAGTACCCCATGCCAACCATTGATGACGTACTGCCTCTCCTCAAAGATGCAAAATACTTAACACACCTGGACGCGAAAAACAGGTTTTGGAACGTTGAACTGGACGAAGACAGCAGCTACCTGACAACATTTGAGACGCCTTTTGGCAAATACCGATGGAAACGAATATCATGCCGTGCTGTTATCCGCACGCTGTTTACTGTCAACACACGTCACATCTCCCTTTCTTTAAGGAAACAAAATCAATCATTTTTCCTATCTTTCAGTCCAATGGAAAAGCAGAGAGCGCGGTGAAGGCTGCAAAGACGTGCATGAAGAAAGCAGAACACAACAATCAAGATCCCTTCCTCGCTTTACTTGAGCTGAGAAACATCCCGACAGAGACTGTAAACAGTTCGCCTGCTCAGAGACTGTTCGGCAGAAGAACATGAACACAAGTGCCGACGTCAAAGACATTACTCCAACCTACAGTTGTACCAATCAAGAAAGAATTTGAGAAAAGGAAACTGAAGCAAGCGCACTACTACAACAGAAGCGCAGTAGAGCTGACAGAACTGAGTCTGGGACAGATTGTGAAATTCCAACCTCCAGGATCCAAAAAGTGGATCAGCGTCAAAGTAGACCAACAGGTGAACATCCGGTCATACAACATTCGCACAGAGGACGGACGTCAGTACAGAAGGAATCGTCGTCAGCTACGAGACACAACAGAAACGGAACTTCAGCAGACAATCAACCCTCAACGACTTGTTCAGAGAAGGATGATTTCTGGAAGACATCAGGAAAGCGACACATCGGGCAAGCAACAGCAAATCATCATTCCATCAAAACAGATGTTGGAAGATAACAAGAAAACTGGAACTGGAACAGATGTCAGGACGCCAGCATCATCTGTCCGTGAGAACTCATCTGATCAGTCACCAGTCATCAAAATGTCTGAGACAACCAGCATCAAGGAGCCAGATGAAGTTATCAAACAAACAAGAACAGGACAACCCGAACCAGTTAGTTCTCCTTACAGAACAAGATCTGGAAGACAAAGCAAAAGGCCAGATTTCCTGAAATATGAATGAAACTGAAGACTCTACCACAATCATATAAACTGAAAGCATTGCGAAATATGGACATGATGATGATGGATAGTATAATGATCAGAGATAAAATGAGGTGAATGAATGATTGGGCCCTGTGCGTGAGAGAAAGAATGAGTGTTTGTTAAGTTAATGCTGTGATAAAGGTGGGAAACACATGTATTTCGTATGGACTGAAAGATAGGAAAAATGATTGATTTTGTTTCCTTAAAGAAAGGGAGATGTGACGTGTGTTGACAGTAAACAGCGTGCGGATAACAGCACGGCATGATATTCGTTTAAATAACTGATTGCTGTTCACTGTGATATGTATATATACTGTAGTCAGTTGAGAATCAGACAGCGACGAGTAAAGACGAAGAAGCATTGCCCTGTCTTCCGAGTTGGCTGTAGAAAGAACGAAACACTCTCAGACCTGACGTTCTGGTTACAGTCACCAGCCCAGAGTAGTCTTCAACACTTTCAGTCTTCCTTTACTGGCTTCAAGTTTATCTTTATAAATAGACAGACCCACGATGATAGGTGAAAAATATGATTGCATTTTAATTTTTTATACTGTGTAGGTTTGTTGGTAAGCATCGCAAAGAAAGAAATGTTCATTTTCGGTATGACTCACTTAATATCACCAATTTTACAGCAGCGGTGATTTATTAGTTTCAGTTTGTAAACGAATCACTGACGTAAATGAATGTCGTAAATAATGCAATAAAAGCTTGAAGTCATTGAAAGTCAGACACACACACGCACGCGCGCGCGCGCACACACACACGCACACACACACACACACACAAAGAGACACATGCAAGCACACACACACACACACACACACACACACACACACACACTCACAAAACTAGCACACACACACACACACACACACACACACACACACACACACACACACACCACATACAGGCACACACATACATACACACACACGCACGCACGCACATCCACAAGACACACACACATACACATACACGCACTCACACCCAACAAACTTTCTCTGTCTCTCTCTCTGTCTCTGTCTCTGTCTGTCTCTGTCTCTGTCTCTGCCTGTCTTTGTTGTCTACCTGTCTGTCTGTCTGTATATATGTATATCGCTCTCTCTCTCTCTCTTTCTCTATCTATCTATCCACCTATCAGTCTGTCTGACATTCTCTGTCTATCTGCCTGTCTGTCTATCTGTCCTCTCTCTCTCTCTCTCTCTCTCTCTCTCTCTCTCTGTGTGTGTTTGTGCGTGTGTGTTTGCAGTGCACACCAGTTTGTGATAAAAGTATGGATGCACAATTGAAGTTTCCCATTCGAATGTTTTCCTCACTTTGCTTTAGTAGGTGTAGAAGATACAGTTGTACAGATCAATATATGGCTGGTAGATATAAGCCTGAAGACAGAGAACCGCGTGTGTATGTAACACTAGTCTGTAAGATGCATACGATCAATACAGTTCACCTTACTGATGGTACTACTTGTGTGGTACGCGATTGTGTGACAACCACAAAACAGCTGTAATTCTAGAGAATGTGATAATATTGTAGTCTGTGCCTATCTGTTATGTGCTCCACATCATGTTCCCATGACTACCTCACTGTGATAATATTGTAGTCTGTGCCTATCTGTTGTGTACTCCACATCATGTTCCCATGACTACCTCACTATGATAATATTGTTGTCTGTGCCTATTTGTTCTGTGCTCCACATCATGTTCCCATGACTACCTCACTATGATAATATTGTTGTCTGTGCCTATCTGTTGTGTGCTCCACATCATGTTCACAAGACTACCTCACTGTGATAATATTGTTGTCTGTGCCTATCTGTTCTGTACTCCACATCATGTTCCCATGACTACCTCACTGTGATAATATTGTTGTCTGTGCCTATCTGTTCTGCACTCCACATCATGTTCCCATGACTACCTCACTATGATAATATTGTTGTCTGTGCCTATCTGTTCTGTACTCCACATCATGTTCCCATGACTACCTCACTATGATAATATTGTTGTCTGTGCCTATCTGTTCTGTACTCCACATCATGTTCCCATGACTACCTCACTATGATAATATTGTTGTCTGTGCCTATCTGTTCTGTACTCCACATCATGTTCCCATGACTACCTCACTATGATAATATTGTTGTCTGTGCCTATCTGTTCTGTACTCCACATCATGTTCCCATGACTACCTCACTGTGATAATATTGTTGTCTGTGCCTATCTGTTCTGTACTCCACATCATGTTCCCATGACTACCTCACTGTGATAATATTGGAGTCTGTGCCTATCTGTTGTGTACTCCACATCATGTTCCCAAGACTACCTCACTGTTTCGAGTTGTGTGGCTAGCTCTGTATTCACTGCTGTCATAGTGAGTTTAGTTTTGATTTCTACTGCCACCTCCTTGCCAGTAGTGACATCTACATCAAAAGTTTTTGCTGTCATTGTTGGAAGGAGTCGATGGCATTTCTCATACCACAGAAGGTATGGAGGCACTTAGGCATTTCTCATACCGCAGAAGGTATGGAGGCACTTAGTCAATCTCTCAGGGTTCATGATTTGACATTGTAATGTTCGACACTGAGAGGACTAGAACAGGACTCCACCAAACTGAGCCAATATCTGTATTAGAAGCAGTATTTGGGGTTCAGCAAAAGACATTGTATAAATATTGCAATGTGATAAAATAGATTATGTTTACCTGATTAATAAAACAACATTTACGTGTTTAGACTAAAAATAGATTGTTTACCTGATTAATAAAACAACATGTACGTGTTTAGACTAAAAATAGATTATGTTTACCTGATAAATAAAACAAAATGTACGTGTTTAGACTAAATAGATTATATTTACCTGATTAATAAAACAAAATGTACGTGTTTAGACTAAATAGATTATGTTTACCTGATTAATAAAACAACATGTACGTGTTTAGTACTGCTCTCTTCCCCTTCAAAAAGCACTGCGTTTGCTTCTAATTTATTTTTATCATCAGTTGGAGAAAAGAAACCAAAAATGTTCGTAAGTGTGTGTAACTGAAATTTGTCAGATTATCATATACGCTTTGTATGCCGTTGTTTTCATACAATTTCATACAAGCGCATATACTAGTCATAAACACTGCGTCATAGAAATATCCAAGCACACAATAACAGTTGACAAATACTGAGTAAAACGCCAATTCGCCCACTTTATTGATGAACTTGCAGACAATTGATATTGCGTATTGTAGATCGGCCATTTTGCTGTAGAAAGGAGCAATGACAAAGGATGTGGGAAGCACTCGAACGAAACAAGACAAAAGAAAGAAATGACGGCAAGTTTGACATGTGTCAAATGAAAAGATGTTCAACTTGTTCCCCACTCTGGAATTTCTTCTATACTGACCACCTTATTGGACACTTTGTTATTTATGTGTGTTTCATGTCAGGCATGAACCTTCTTTCTGGCCATTCACTCTGTATTCAAGCACGTAAATTTAAACAATGATTTAACAGCAGTATATTGGATTTTGGTAAAGGTACCTCAAAACTCTTCCTTAGGCTTCAAGACAGAAGAAGAACTGACTGCCAGGCAGGCTACAGATCCAACAGAGACACAACTGACATGTTATTTGTGTTACAAATACTCATAGAAGAAGCTTTTGTCACCTTCGTAGACTATAGCAAAGCATTTGATAGATTCATTCATCTCCATCTATTCAACACAATGATCAAAATGTGTTTCTTTAAAAATATCTCATTTCATTAATTGCCTCTTCATACAAATACCTCATCATCATCAGGTGCCCTGCCACATGGCGTTGGCGACCATGGACTTCCAACCATCTCTATCTCTCGTTGCCCCCAGCATCTCCCCCACCCTCCTCATCCCCAGTCACTCTGCAAGTCCGTCCAGCATTCTCTCCCTGGGTCTACCAGTTGCTCTCTTTCCCTCCAGTTTTCCCGTTGTGACCAGGTGCTCCAAATCCCCCTTCCTCATAAAATGGCCTATAAATGTTGCCTGTCTTTTCCTAATCTTTCTTATGAGTGATCTACTTGTGTCTGCCTCCATCAAGAGTGTCTCGTTTGTTTTGCTTGCTGTCCATGGAACTCTCAACATTCTTCTGAGAAACCACATCTCGGCTGCCTCGATCCTGCTCTGGCTTTGTTTGCTGACTGTCCACGCATCGCATCCGTACAACAGTATTTGTTCTATATAACATTCAAGGACTCTCTTTCTGATGTTAATTGATAGGCATTTGTTGGTAAGAGTGCTTGTCATCTTCTTGAATAATGTTTTGGCTTGGCCGATCCTGCCAGCTATTTCCGATGTGCAATTGCCATCTGATGAAATAACCGTTCCCAGGTATTTGAACTTATTAACCTGTGTCAAGGTTGTGCCATTTGGTGTTATTTTGCATGAGGGGATTTCATGATTTTTACTGATCACCATGACTTCAGTCTTCCTGCTGTTCAGTTCCAACCCCTTACCTTTGCTTTCTGTTTCTAGTATATTCACAAGGTTTTGTAGGTCCCTTTCATTTTCTGCAATTAACACGGTGTCATCTGCGTACCGAATGTTGTTTATCATTTTCCCTCCAACCTTTAATCCAGGGTCTTCTTCTAGGTTTCTCATGATGATTTCGCTATATAGTGAAAACAGATCTGGTGACAAAACACAACCCTGTCTGACTCCTCTTTTGATGTTTTGAAAAGAGCTTATATTGTTTTCTATTCTCATTGCAGCTGTTTGTTCCCAGTACATATTCCTGATTATTCATAGATCTTTTCCATCGACATTGAGTCTCTCCAGTTGGTTGATCAATTCATCATATCGTACCCGATTGAAAGCCTTGGTATAGTCAACAAAGCATAAATACAAATCCTTATTCATCTCAATTGACCTCTCTATGATAGTTCTTAGGATGAATGTGGCATTAATAGTTCCTTTCCCCTCCACAAATCCACACTGTTCTGCTATTTCTCTTTTGATTCTGTTCCTTGTCCTCATCATGATTATTCTTAACAGGATTTTTGTCACATGACTCATCAAACTGATTGTGCGATGGAGTTCGCATTCTATAGCCCCTGTCTTCTTTGGAAGTGCAATGAAAATTGATTTTGATATATATTTGGGGATTTTTCCAGTGTCATAAAGGCTGCAATTAGATAGAAATCAGAAATGCCAATTTTTCAACATCCACAGATGAGTTAGAAAAGGTTGTATCCTTTCACCATATCTGTTTAATAGCTATATGGAACAAGACAAGTCAGAGAAATGCTGATATAGAAGACATGGGTATAAAGATAGGAGGAAAAAACTTACAAACCTGCGCTATGCCGATGATACTGCGCTATTACCAGACAGCATAACTGTCACGGCAGTTTTGTTCATTTTTTTCTCTCTCCCTTTTCTTCTCATTTGGGGACAGGGGTGTTTGGTTAGGTCAGTGTGTGTGTGGTCTTGGCCAACTGGGTCAAAACTCACCTGTCTAGGTACGGTTTACCTGCGCCTGTGTGTGTGCTTTTACGTGATTTTTGTACCTTGGCTGTGAATCTTGTTTCGCCTAACCCTTGTTTATGGCCTAAGTTATGGTTTACGTGGGTCTGGTGTGTGTAAATTTTGTGTGTTTTTGGTGCTGGTTTTTGTGAACAGTTTTTCTGTCAACTTGTGTTGGCGGGCTAAATCATGGATTACCTGGTGCCTGTGTGTATGATTTTGTGTGTGCTTTTTTCGTTGTAGTTTGTGAACAGTTGTTCTGAACTTGTTGTGTTGGCTGTATAAGAAAAGAGTTGCCAGTTGGTGTCTGGCCCCCCTTCTGCAACGGACGGTTTGTAGTTAGGGGGTGGGGTCTGGGCCAGTTTCTGGTCAGAGGTTTCACTTGAAGGTGGACTTTGTGTCCTAGAAGTGGAAGAAATTGTGTTTGTAATGATGTAAGAATTTTGTGTTTGTAAAGATGAGTCAGTTGGTGTTTGGTGCCCCTTTGCTATGGACGGTTTGCAGTTGGGGTGGATAGGGCCAGTTTCTGGTCAGAGGCTTCACTTGTAGATGGATTTTTATGTCCTAGAAGTGGGAAGAGGTCTATGTTGTTTGATATGTAACCAGGAGTGAATTGATGTCTGTTTCCCTCTGCTACAGTCGGTATGTAGTTGGGTGTCGAGGACAGTCATTTTTGTTCGACGATTGTTATATGGAAGTATAGAGTGTCTGTGTCTTTGTCAGGCATGTAACCAGGAGTGAATCGACGTCTGTTCCCCTTTGCTGCATGATGTGTGGTTCGGGTGGTCAGGTTAGTTATTGGTGTCTTGGTTCGTTCGTTATGTTTGAGCAAGTGAAATAGTTTTGCTGCTGTGTCTAATCAAAGCTGTTTATATACCTACGGCTCAGCTGTTCGACTCGGCTCGTTTTCTTGGCGTCGCCTTCGCAGAACTCAGCGTCTGTTGTTTCGAGGATCTTTGCTTCGTTTCAGCGTTTGTTTCAGTCAACGCCTGTTTACCATTCCAAGCGTCAAGAGACTTGATAGAAACTGGGAACCCTAGCATCGGGACTTCGTATGGATCGTTATTGTCACCCTTGGTGAGACTATGTGTTGAAGGTTATTCGTTCCTCCTCATTAGGGTCACTACACACGTGGGCAAAGGACTGTGGCAAGCAGAACTTATGTATGTGGTTAACTCATGTGTTCATTAATGACATTTATCTTCTGTGAGTGTGTGCACTGATTATGTTCGAAGTGAATTCTGGTGTGTGTTTTTTTTTGGATGATTTGAAATGTATACAATGTTGGTTTTGGGGTGCCACCTCTAGCAATGCTATATCTACGTTTGTGATCTGTGCGAATGATACGTCATGTTGTCTTGTTTGTCAGTAAATAAAATTTGTGTAACAGTACTTTGTCCAAAGATTTCCTTATTTAGTTCGTGAAAGGGGGTGTTAGAGCTTATAGGTCTGTTGTCTGTCTTTCCACTCCAGTTCAAGCCTTAGCGAGCTTGACAATTGGTGGCAGTGGTGTGATGGTTAGGGGTTAGGTAGAATAGGTTAGCGGGGCTTAGAAGGGTTTGGACTGAAACAAGTGTTCCACAACACGAATACTCAGCACAGATATAGTAGAAGATGTTTGGTGGTCCCTCAGGCAGAAGCATGCACTGTCAAATGAGACAGACCGAGCCATCACACATTATGTTTATAGCGTAACTTGTTTTTCGAGCATTTATTAGAAGCATCATCATCATCATCAAGTGCCTTGCCACATGACGTTGGCGATCATGGCCCTCCATGTGTATCTATCTCTTGCTGCTGCAAGAATAGCTTTCACCTTCTCTGTTTTCAGTCACTCTGCAAGTCCATCCAATATTTTTTTTCACTGGGTCTACCTAGTGTTCTCTTTCCCTAAAGCTTTCCTATTGTGACTAGGTGCTCCAGTTCCTCTTTCCTCATAAAATGTCCTAATCTTCCTTATCAATGACAGTCTTGTGTCTGCCTCCATCAAGACTCTCGTTTGGAACTCTCGACATTCTTCTTAGAAACCATATCTTGGCTGCCTCAGTCATATTCTGGCTTTGCTTGTTGACTGTCCACGCCTCACAACCATATAACATTATCGATTCTATATAACATTTAAGAGCTCTCTTCCTGATGTTAATTGATAGGCATTTGTTGGTAAGAACACGTTTCATGTTCTTGAATGCTGTTTTGGCTTGGCCGATTCTGTTGGCTATTTCTGATGTGCATCTGCCGTCTGGTGAAATGATTGTTCCCAGATATTTAAACTTATCCTGTCTCAAGGTTGTATTAAAAGCAACGCTTTGTAAACTATAGTGCGACCATAAGTTGTAGATAAGTGGAGCAGTCATTATAGATTTCCTTTCCGCAGAGACAGGAGAAGCTGTTCCCAGCGGGGCTGCTATCTAAGAGAGACAACTGTGTTGTGGTGATGGTAAAACAAAATATGACTGCTGGATCTTGAGGGTAAAAACAAAATATTATAAAATACCTTGTTTGTAAAAGATCATTTGGAGTATAAAACACAACGTTTCGAGCCCAGGCCCGTTGTCAATTGAAAAATAAAATGACAGAGGAGTATTGAAAACAGTTAAAGGAAACAGGGGACAGAGTGAGTGAGTGTTGCTCAGGATAGACAATAGAGAAATTATGTAGTTAAAAACAAAACTTAAAAGGACAGAGCAGAACTTGGGGGAAAAAAGGGGAGGGGAGAGGGGGTAGGGGTAGAGGGGGGGTAGGGGGTTGGGGTGGGGAGAAGAGGGGAAACAGTAGGGATTAGTAGGACAAGGAAAGGACCTGGGCTGGTGCCTGAACACCAGAACTGCCGACGCGTAGCGGTGCCCAGGTCTTTTCCGTGTCAGTATGTTGCTGATCCATAGACCATGTCAGTATGTTGTTGATCCGTAGACCATGTAACGTCATGACTGATTTACCATGTCACTATGTTAATCCATAGACCGTGTAACGTCATAATTGATTTACCATGTCAATATGTTGCTGATCCATAGACCCTGTAACGTCATAATTGATTTACCATGTCAGTATGTTGTTGATCCGTAGACCATGTAACGTCATGAATGATTTACCATGTCAGTATGTTGTTGATCCGTAGACCATGTAACGTCATGACTGATTTACCATGTCAGTATGTTGCTGATCCATAGACCCTGTAACGTCATGACTGATTTACCATGTCAGTATGTTGCTGATCCATAGACCCTGTAACGTCATGACTGATTTACCATGTCAGTATGTTGTTGATCCATAGACCCTGTAACGTCATGACTGATTTACCATGTCAGTATGTTTTGGTCAGGTCGGATAGATGTATCCGCTACTGGTAACCTGGAACCCAGTACTACCTGTCACAGGGTCGAATTGCTGGCGACTAAACCAGCAACCCCACCAGTCCTCTCAGGAGGATGGTGAGGAGGGTGGCTAGAAACCCTGGTGGAAATAAATTAGATCCATCAAAGGGTGCCAGCTCTGGAGAGCTACCCGCGGCCATCTAGCTAAGGGAGTAAACCCTGACAGTAAATCTGGTGTGGGGCCCCTAAGGCGGTTGGATGGCAAACTTTGTTACTTTCCGGCAGCTCCTGCGGCCGCGTTGGCACCAAAACGTAACAGCCCTGCTGTTTCTTTGGATCTGTCAGCGAGGTGGAGAGGGGGGACAAGTTGCATGGGCAACAGCCTGTCTTTCATATTACACTGCCCAGGCTTACATCCGTCCATTCATCCGCAAACACTCTGCACCTACGACCTGGAGAGGACACTCCAGCCTCGCTACTAACACTAGTGTCGGCACAACACGGGAAGCAACAAATACCGGTGATAAGTCATTGCTCAACTGGCGTAGAGCTGACGCCAGGGGTTGCTTTTGACGGTGGGAGAGACCTTCGTGTCTTACTGGACAGCTACCGCCCGCCTAAGCTGGGCAACCCCCAGCCAGTTAGGTGCTGTCCCGCCACGACCTGCCTTCTTCATTGGGTGCATTAAGATTAGGAGAAAATCTGACAAGCAGGTCGTTAATTACCGCACCAAACAAAAAGAAAAATTCAAATTCAAGAAACGGATCAGGAAAAGGATCAGCAGTGAAACTGGGCTGTTGGAATGTCCGAACAATGATGCCTGGGCTCTCCCAAGATCTGCAAGACATCAGCGATGCCAGAAAAACCGCCGTCATAAACAGCGAACTAAAGAGGCTCAATGTGGACATTGCCACTCTGCAGGAAACACGGCTGGCTGACTCAGGAACACTAAAGGAAAGGGACTACACCTTCTTCTGGCAAGGAAAGAGTTCTGATGCCCCAAGAGAGCACGGAGTAGGCTTTGCAGTAAGGAATAGCCTGCTGAACATGATTGAACCAGGCAGCGACGAAAATCTTGCATCAACCATAAGGAACATCCCCAGGACAGAACAACTTGTTCTCCTGGGCGACTTCAACGCCAGAGTGGGTGCAGACAATGACTCATGGCCCTTCTGCCTCGGTTCCTTTGGAGTGGGGAAAATGAATGAGAATGGACAGCGACTGCTTGAGTTTTGCGCCTGCCATGAACTGTGCATCGCCAACTCCTTCTTCAAGACGAAGCCTCAGCACAAAGTCTCCTGGAGGCATCCCCGCTCAAAACATTGGCACCAACTGGATTTGATCCTAGTAAGACGTGCCGCTATCAAAAACGTTCTCCACACTCGCTCTTATCACAGCGCAGACTGCGACACAGACCACTCTCTGGTATGTTGCAAGATCAGGCTACAACCAAATAAGTTCCACTGCTCAAAGAAACAAGGGAACCCTCGCATTGACGTCAGCAAGATGTCTCGGCCAGATCTTGTAGAACAGTTCGCAGAGGCCTTTCAGAGAGAATACGATGCATTGCAGCCCAGAGACTCTGCCACTGAGAGATAATAATAATAATAATGTTTATTTGTATAGCGCATATTCCATATAAAAACATGCTCACCAGCGCTTTACATTTCGCAAGAAAGGCAAAAGGTGATAAAAAATGTTCACAATTACATACACAATAAGATAACAACAAACATTAAAGCTATACAAGTAAGAAGACACATAAGAAACCACAGAATATTAAAATTTAAACACTGACTTATGTAATGAAGAAAGATTAACAGATTTTTCATATGAATAAAGAGGCATACTGTGTTTATATATTGCTGCGTGTGTGTGCTTGCGTACGTGTGTGTGTGCGTGCGTGTGCGTTGCTGTGCGCGTGTGTTTGTAAGAATGTGTGTGTGTGTGTGTGTGTGTGTGTGAGAGAGAGAGTGTGTGTGTGTGTGTGTGTGTGTGTGCGTGTGCTATGTTTGCATGCGTGTGTGTGTGTTTATGCATGCAATAGTTGTACATAAAATTATAATCAATATTTTGAATGAAGATAAAAACAGAAAAATTCTAATCCATATACAGGAAAAACATTACAACTTCAGTATTACAGCATTAATACCTTGACAATCAAAATTCCTCACAAATTATGAACTATTCGCATATCATACATCACAATTTACATACAAACAAAGATTTGAAAAAGTTTCTTAAAGTATTTCAGTCTCTTTCCCACTCAATTTCTCCCCTATCCCTTCCTCAGCTGTACACATACAGTGATACACACACATGCTCACTCAAGCACACACACACACACACACACACACACACACACACACACACACACACACACACACACACACACACACACACACACACACACATACACACATGCACGCACACACACACCTTGCTCTATAGGCCCTTATACAAAATACTGTTATACAGGCAGGAGAGATTAGTCTGATGACAGACTTGCAAACTAAGGCTCTTCAGGTTAGATGAGTTTGAAAGAGGTGGGTTTTCAGGTGCCGTTTGAAGGTTGAGAAACACTTAGTTTTTCTGAGAGACAGTGGTAGAGAGTTCCATACATTTGGGCCAAAGACAGAGAAAGATTTTTTACCAAAGGTGTCTAGAGAGAAGCGAGGAACAGTCAACAGTGAGGTGTCAGAAGAGCGGAGCGTTCGAGAAGGTTTGTAACCCTGCAGGAGGTTGGCAAGATAGGATGGCATGTTCTCGTGATAGATACACTGAAAGCAGAGACAGGCAACTTTATATTGAATCCTAGCCTTTACCGGGAGCCAATGAAGTGTTCTAAGCAGAGATTTTGCACTCTCACGCCTGGGCTTGCGGAGAACAAGGCGAGCCGCGTAGTTCTGTATGCGCTGAAGTTTAGATAGTTGATTGTCATGGAGACCTGCGAATAGAGAGTTACAATAGTCCAGTCTAGATAGTATGAAAGAGACAGCAAGCTTGTTGGTAGCATCAGTGGAAAGGAAGGAGCGAATCTTACCAATTCTGCGTAGCTGATAGTACAGAGTACGGCACAACTGTTTGACATGGGCTTCCATAGACAGTGTTTCATCCAGATAGAAGCCAAGGTTTCTAACAGTTTGTGAGAAAGATACATCACAACCAGAGATAGACATGGGGGCATGAGTAACCTGATTGACCTTTGACTTAGTACCAGTAACAATAAGCTCAGTTTTATCATCATTCATCTTCAGCTTGTTTTCACTCATCCACTTGGAGACATCCTCTATACAATCTCTCAGACTGCACGCAAGAGCGTCAAAATCTGATGGGGCAGAGGAGCTATGCAGCTGTGAGTCATCCGCAAAGAAGTGGTATGAGTGACCTGACTGATGAATGATAGCGCTGAGAGGTTGTGTATACATAGTGAACAGGACAGGTCCCAAGACAGAACCTTGTGGGACACCACATTTCAGCACAGATGGATTTGATTTGTGGCCAATGACAACCGACTGGGTACGGCCAGTCAAATAGGAGGTAAACCAGTCCAGAACCGTTCCAGAACAGCCAAAAGTGGTACGCAACCGCGTTATGATGATGCTATGGTCTATGGTGTCAAATGCTGCTGACAAGTCAAGCAGTGACAAGATAGACACACTCCCATTGTCTGAAGCCTGAAGGAGGTCATTGACCACACGCAATAGAGCGGTTTCTGTGCTATGGCACTTACGGTAGGCTGACTGGAATGGCTCTAGCAGGTTGTGAGATTCCAGATGCTGCAGAATCTGTTCTAGTACAATACGTTCCAACACCTTTGATAGGAATGGTAGATTGGAAACTGGACGATAATTCTTCAAGCAGTCTGGGTCGAGATTTGCCTTCTTCAGAAGGGGCTTGACAAGAGCGTGCTTAAAGCACTGAGGCACAACACCAGATGACAAGGACTTATTCATAATATACGTGACAATTGGAGTAATTTCATCTAGACAATCAAATAGGATAGAGGCAGGGATAGGGTCAAGGTCACATGACTTCTTTGGCATTTTCTTCAGTATCTCTCTCACACAACCCTCAGACATAAGCTCAAAATTTTCTAGCTGGTGTACCAGAGAACACAACAGCATCAGTGGGGCATGGTGTATCAGGGTCAAAGCTGCTTCTGATCCGTTCAATCTTTCCAACAAAAAATTCATTGAATTTATCAGGAAGAGACTCTGGGGGGATGTTAGAAGGAAGCACAGTATCTCCAGCTTTTCCCAACAACTGATCACTGAGGCGGAAGAGTTCTCTGGAACTATCAGCGCCTGCTATCTTACCACATATGTACTTTTTCTTTGCTTCACGTATCATATTTGTAACTATGTTACGCTGCTCTGCATATATTTCTCTATGAACAGTCAGACCGGACTCACGCCACGCACGCTCAGCGGTACGTCGTAGCACTTTAGCATGAATGACTTCAAGTGTCATCCAAGGGGCGGATATACGGTCTGACACAGTACGCATAACAAGAGGGGCGTGTTGGTCAAGCAGCTGACGCAAGCATGTGTTGTAAGTACATATAGGATCAGATGAATTGGACTGACAGGCTGACTCAAGTGCTGTATGAACATCACTCTTGAAAACATGCTTCTCAATAGCCTTAAGATTGCGTGAAGCGATTTTCTTTGTTGCTTTGCCTGGTTTTCTAAGAGACAGTTCAAAGGAGATGACAAAATGATCAGATAACAGCATGTCACGAACAGATAAATCAACTACATCAGAAACACAGTTTGTGATTAGCCAATCTAAAGTATGGCCTTTGCGTTGAGTAGGTACATTGATCATTTGTTGCAGACTAAAATTTTCAAAAACGGCATTTAAAGCAACAGTACAACGATCAGAGGGATTATCAAAATGGACATTTATATCACCAACAACAAACAGCCTTTCGTAGATGGGAAACGCTACGAGACACCATGCACCGCATTGCTATGGCCACCTTTGGGAAGAAAACTGTGAAGTCCCACGACTGGTTTGAGGCCAAATCATCAGAGATGACTCCCACTGTTGAGGCCAAGCGTGCCGCACTCACCAAGTATAAGCGGTCACCCAGTGAGAAGAACCTGCAAATCCTCAGGGCTGCCAGAAGTAAGGTTCAGCTTAACGCCAGGCGCTGCGCAAACGAGTACTGGACAGAGCTCAGCGAAGAGATACAGAGTGCTGCTGAAAGAGGCAACATCCGAGGAATGTATGATGGCATCAAGAAGGCACTGGGACCAACACAGAGCAAGATCGCCCCGCTCAAATCCTCCACTGGGGAAGTATTCAGCAATCCCAGCCAACAGATGGAAAGATGGGCGGAACACTACTCCGACCTCTACTCCACACAGAACATGGTGTCCCCCTTAGCCCTCGATGCCATCAAGTGCATGCCGGTAATGGAAGAACTTGACGCAGAGCCAACTGCGGACGAACTCAGCAAGGCCATTGATAGCCTGGCATCAGGGAAGGCACCTGGCAACGACGGAATTCCCCCAGACCTCATCAAGCACTGCAAGACTTCTCTTCTGCACCCTTTGCACGCAGTTCTCTGTCAGTGTTGGAATGAGGGAGCTGTACCACAGGACATGAGGGACGTCAAGATCGTCACCCTGTACAAAAACAAGGGCGAAAGGAGCGACTGCAACAACTACAGAGGTATCTCGCTCCTCAGCATTGTTGGCAAAGTCTATGCTCGGGTCCTCCTAATCCGCCTGCAGAAACTGGCTGAACGCGTCTACCTGGAATCACAGTGTGGTTTTCGAGCAGAGAGATCCACGGTAGACATGGTCTTCTCCCTTCGCCAAATCCAGGAGAAGTGCAGAGAGCAGCGGATGCCCCTGTATGTGGCATTCATTGACCTCACCAAGGCCTTTGACCTAGTCAGCAGAGATGGCCTTTTCAGGGCTCTCCGAAAAATCGGCTGCCCCCCAAACTGCACAGCTTAATTGAGTCCTTCAACTCAAACATGAAAGGGATGGTGCAGTTCAACGGAAATCTCTCCAAGCCCTTCGACGTACGCAGCGGTGTGAAACAAGGCTGCGTCCTGGCCCCAACCCTCTTTGGAATCTTCTTCGCTCTCCTCCTGAGGCATGCGTTCAGCACAGCGCAAGAAGGGATCCACCTGCGGACCAGATCAGATGGCAGGCTCTTCAACCTCGCCCGCCTCAGAGCAAGGACAAAGGTCCGTGAAGCCCTCATCAGAGACATGCTATTTGCCGACGATGCCGCAGTTGTGACACCTACTCAGTGGGACTTGCAGTCACTAATGAACCGCTTCTCCCAGGCCTGCAAAGATTTTGGTCTGACCATCAGTCTTAAGAAGACAAACGTCCTGGGCCAAGACACGCCATCTCCACCAGCCATCACCATTGATGACTACGAGCTTGAAGCCATCCATCAATTCACATATCTTGGGTCCACCATCACCGATAACCTCTCCCTTGACACAGAGGTCGACAAGAGGATCGGGAAGGCAGCCACAACACTAGCCCGCCTCACACAAAGGGTGTGAACAAATCCCAAGCTGACCACAAAGACAATGATGGCTGTATACAACGCCTGTGTCCTCAGCACCTTGCTGTATGGCAGCGAGGCGTGGACCACGCATGCTCATCAGGAGAAAAGGCTCAATACCTTCCACCTGAGAAGCCTACGGCGCATACTTGGCATTTCCTGGCAAGACAAGGTGACCAACACCGAAGTCCTAACCTGCGCTGGCCTCCCAACCATGCATACCATGCTGAGACAGCGTCGGCTGCGCATACCATGCTGAGACAGCGTCGGCTGCGCTGCCTCTCTCGCATTGGTCTGTACAGCCACAGGCAAGCTGCTTGGACCAAGCAGACAGCCCATCTAGACATTAGAACGGATGTACTTTGTCCATGGTCAGTCATGACTGAAGGAGGCCTACTACTATATTGCTGATCCATAGATCCTGTAACGTCAGGACTGATTTACCATGTCAGTATGCTGTTGATCCATAGACCCTGTAACGAAATGGCTGATTTATCATGTCAATATGTTGATCCATAGACCCTGTAACGTCATGACTGATTTACCATGTCAGTACGTTGTTGATCCATAGACCCTGTAACGTCAGGACTGATTTACCATGTCAGTATGTTGCTGATCCATAGACCATGTCAGTACAGACAGCTGACCTAACGTCATGACTACATCAGAACATCGGAGGACCATCCAGGAGACATGACCTGGATGTTGCCCGGCTACCGTAGAGTGTCAGGAATTAAGGGCCATAACTTTTGCTTGATGAGGGTTTCTCCTCTGAGGACCTTCTGTTGTCCAGCCCTCCCCAGAGTTTCTTACTTCTTCATCCATAGACCCGTTAGACATCGTGGTGATAACACAAGGGAAAAGTCCTCCTCCATGACTCCCTGTGGGGATGCTGGGGACTCTTTCAGTGTAAATAGTATCCCCACCTTCTGGAAATTCTGTGCTAGAAATTTCCTCTTTTCTGTTACTCTCTTTGTTTCTGCCTTGTTGCTTTGCTTTCTGTCCTTTCTACCTATCATTTTCTGCCTTAATGGTCCATTCACCTGTATGTGTTCGATAAAGTCTTATGTACTTTTTCTTAGGATTGATAATTGGGTACATGTATTAAGTGCATTTTTTGGCTCTAGGGAGGCGAGATATGCGGAAGCGATTTTAGGTAATTTATGCCTGTTTTTATATGTTTTGGTGTCCTTATCTATGCTTATATTTGTATTCAGGTGTGTTTTTTAATCTCCCCTGTCCGATATATTGCAACGCCGGGGCATGTCCTTAGATTATGCGCACGATTGCACTGATATGTGTACTTAGTTTTCTTTTTTTTCTTTTCTTTTTCTTTTATTTTTCGTGTTGAAGTTTTGTATGTTTTGGAGTGGTTATAGCCTTGATATGGCTCTACGCAGTCGGCTGGGCTTTAAACAACAATAACAACAATAACAATTCCTCCATGACACACCACGCACTGCTAGGCAGGGTGGGAATCTCACGCTTTTCCACAGAGGAGCCAACTGTCTGTACACATTCTTCTCCCTGTCAGAAAGAGCACTGCCACCATGACAGTATGAATAATCTCTTCCATCCTCCCTGGAGACAGGGACACTAGGGGAGACCAGTCCTGTCTGCACTTAACTCACCACAACACAGTTGTCTTTCTTAGATAGCAGCCCTGCTGGGAACAGCTTCTCCTGTCTCTGCGGAAAGGAAATCTATAATGACTGCTCCGCTTATTTACAACTTATGGTTGCACTATAGTTTACAAAGCGTTGCTTTTAATACAACCTTGAGACAGGTTGATAAGTTTAAATATCTGGGAACGATCATTTCACCAGATGGCAGATGCACATCAGAAATAGCCAGGAGAATTGGCCAAGCCAAAACAGCATTCAAGAACACGAAAAGCGTTCTTACCAACAAATGCCTATCAATTAATATCAGGAAGAGAGCTCTTGAATGTTCTGTAGAATCGATAATGTTGTACGGTTATAAGGCGTGGACAGCCAACAAGCAAAGCCAGAAGAAGATTGAGGCAGCCGAGATGTGGTTTCTAAGAAGAATGTCGAGAGTTCCAAACAAGACAGTCTTGATGGAGGAAGACACAAGATGATCATTTATTAGGAAGATTAGGAAAAGACAGGCAACATTTCAATGGCCATTTTATGAGGAAAGGGGAATTGGAGCACCTAGTCACAACAGGAAAGCCAGAGGGAAAGAGAACACTAGGTAGACCCATGGAAAAAATATTGGACGGACTTGCAGAGTGACTGAAAGCAGAGAAGGTGGAAGCTATGCTTGCGGCAACAAGGGATAGATACATATGGAGGGCCATGATCGCCAACGTCATATGGCAAGGCACTTGATGATGATGATGATGATGGTTTTAATAAATGCTCGAAAAACAAGTTACGCTATAAACATAATGTGTGATGGCTCCGTCTGTCTCATTTGACAGTGCATACTTCTGGCTGAGGGGCCATAGACATCTTCTACTATATCTGTGCTGAGGATTCGTGTTGTGGAACACATCGGCTGTGGGTGAATAAACTGATTCTTCAGTGACAGTCCCTGGCACAGCCGCTGCACATGAAGACTGATGGCAGTGGCTGGGTGGTCGTTGCTGCAGTTTATCTCTTTCTCTGTCTATCTGTCTCTATGTCTCTGTCTCTGTTTCTCTCTCTCTGTCTCTCTGTCTCTGTCTCTATCTCTCTCTCTCTCTCTCCCCCTCTCTCTCTTCTGCCCAACCACAGTCCAATTTGTTTCTCCTTTACTATGGCGACTTGTGTGTTTACTGTTATTTGTTATTTCCCATTTCTTACTTGTGTGTGTTTACGTCTGTGTGCAGGTGTATGTGTATATGCGTGCACTTACTGTTATTTGTTATTTCCCATTTCTTACTTGTGTGTGTTTACGTCTGTGTGCAGGTGTATGTGTATATACGTGCAATTACTGTTATTTGTTATTTCCCATTTCTTACTTGTGTGTGTTTACGTCTGTGTTCAGGTGTATGTGTATATACGTGCACTTACTGTTATTTGTTATTTCCAATTTCTTTTTTTTTTCAATTTTTTTATTCAAGTTTAGGGAAAAAAATCCATACAATATAAACATAAACTTCATTTTTGTAGAACACACACTTAAATGGATATTATATATGACAATCCAAATATACAAAATGTGTGTATACTCATTTATGATCAAAAACACATACACACATACACGCATGAGCGCATCTGAGCACGCACGCGCGCGCATACACACACACACACACACACACACACACACACACACACACACACACACACACACACACACATACACACACACACACACGTGTATACAGATTGCATAAAGACATACAATCATCTGTACCCTCAATCTCAAGCTGACATTTGAATATTTTGATAAAGACACGAACAATAAAGTAAAGCAAAAACGCATGAGTGTATCAACCCTGTCTTAAGAAAAGAACGGTACACACTCCTCAGAGAAAATAATTATAATAATAATGATAATAATAGTAATAATTATATTTATAATAATGATGAAAACATCAACAACAGCACAATTAACCTATTGTTTGTTTGCGGTATTATTATATTTATATAACGTCTTATTTATTTATCTAACTAATACTGCGGTATGTTAAGTCATAGTCTGCAGAATCTGGCTGTGCGCATTAGAAAAAAAATAGTCATCATTAAAAAGTAATAATTGGGCGGTAGTACGTCCAATCCATTTTGTACTTTTGTGCAGTCATTTTCAACTTTTGATTATATAATTCTATATCATATCTCCGTTTAAGTTTTTTCCTAAAGATGTGCAGATTTGGCATCAGTTTTTCACATTTGCATTGATAAATAAAATATTTTGCGAAAAGCAGAATAAAATAAAAAATTTTATCACTTGTAAAAGTTTTGTCAAATCCCAAAATAATCATTTGTTTTGACAGTTTTAAATTGTTAACATTTGTACAATTTGTCTGTACATACGTTTCAAATTCATTCCAAAATGACTGTATATACTGACAGTCCCAAAGGCAGTGTTGTATACTATCTCTTGCTCGATTGCAGAAATTACACAAATTGCTTTGTACTAAGCCCATTTCTTTGAGTACAACGTTAGTAGCCAGTATTCGATGGATGACTCTTATCTGAAACCATTTAAGTTTAATTTCTTTAATGTTCTGTAAGTTTGTAAAGCATCGCGTCCAATTAATTTCCAAATGTTAATTCCCATTTATTGCAACAATTTGGACGCTTATCGTCATTGGTTAAAATTTCATAGAATAGTTTTGTTCCTTTTGTTTGTGAATTAATTGTTTTGAGAAAACATGGAATCAGCTGCGTTTTATTATTAATAATTAGGATATCAATTTTCTTTAAATAGTCTTTAATTGATTTTATGCAGCTGAAATAATTTAAGAAATTCACATGTATGTTATATTTTTCAGTGAATTTTTCATATGAATAAAAACGACTAGTATCATCGAGGAGATGTCTGATTTGATAAATACTAATCCAATCAGTATGTTTTACACTATTTGTCACAAATTTGATATTATTATTGAAAAATAAGGGTTCTGAGAGAACATCTGCTGAACATTTGGGCTGTATTCTGTATCCAAATATTTCATATATTTTGAAAACATCTTTCCAAAAATCGTTCGTATGATGATGTTGTCTTGCATATATACTCGGACCATATCGGTTATTTTGTACCATTTTGGGATACAGATGATAAATAACATATTTCCACTTGTGGTCTGTTTTATGAAGTCTGATAAGCCATGTTAACTTTAGTCCAGTTACAAAGTTGTAGATATTTGTCACACCCAGTCCTCCATCTTTAACATATTTAACTATGGTAGTTCTTTTTATTCTGTCACGTTTCTTGTTCCAGATAAACCTGTAAACCATTTTCTGCAATCGATCAATAATATAGTCAGGTGGGTTAGGCAGCAATAGTTATTTCCCATTTCTTACTTGTGTGTGTTTACGTCTGTGTGCGGGTGTATGTGTATATGCGTGCACTTACTGTTATTTGTTATTTCCCATTTCTTACTTGTGTGTGTTTACGTCTGTGTGCGGGTGTATGTGTATATGCGTGCACTTACTGTTATTTGTTATTTCCCATTTCTTACTTGTTTATTTATCTGCACATCCCTTTGTCTTTTATTATTCACTTACTTACTTACTTACTTACTTATATGCTTGCTTGCTTACTTTCTTGCTTGCTTGCTTGCTTGCTTACTTACTTGCTTATATGTTTGCTTGCTTACTTTCTTGCTTGCTTACTTACTTACTTGCTTATATGCTTGCTTGCTTACTTTCTTGCTTGCTTAAATGCTTACTTATTTACTTGTTTATATGCTTGCTTGCTTACTTTCTTGCTTGCTTGCTTACTTATTTACTTACTTGTTTATATGCTTGCTTGCTTGCTTACTTACTTGGTTATATGCTTTCTTGCTTACTGTCTTGCTTGTTTGCTTGCTTACTTACTTACTTGTTTATATCCTTGCTTGCTTACTTTCGTGCCTGCTTGCTTGCTTACTTACTTACTTATCTATTTCTTCTTTTCTTCCCTCGGAAGTGGAGGACAGACTGGCGGGGTTATGACTAAGGAAATAATGTCTTCACCTTGTTGATAGGCAGCTGAGACTTTGTGCATTCTGTGATATGAGACGAGTTTACACAGAGTGCTATTTGTGTTGTGATCAGACCTCTAATCATTTATCTATTTACTTTATATATCTGTTCATTTCTTTGGCGATAAGATTGACAGATATTCGTTTGTATGTAACCAAGATTGTTCCAAAGATAGACTGATGCAATACTACATGTAGTATAAAAATGTAGACGAGGTAAAATCTAGGTTAGGTAGGACCTCAGGACCTGGCCAGCTCATGGGTTTACGTGCAGGCTTAAGGCTTGTTCCATGATTACCATACAGATGGCACCTGTGACGTTAATACATATGGAATTAATTCACAGCGCGGAGACTTCATCTTGAGAAACTGAGAATCTATGGCGACGTACAGTCTGTCACCAGAAACAACGATCTATAGCTGTCTCTTCCAACGTGTCCAACTGATATCAACGGGCTCTAGTCTGCAGACGTCACTGTATTGCTGCATGCAGTAGGTGCCTTGTGGGCCGGATTCTTGCACCAAGCTCTCTGTACAGGATTTCTTTTCTGCCATTCTGCAAAGTCAGAACAAAACTGAGGCAACTGAAATGTGGTTTCTAAGAAGAATGTTGAGAATTCCATGGACAACAAAGACAATAAGCGAGACAGTCTTGAAGGAGGCAGACACAAAAAGATCATGGATAAAGAAGATATGGGGAAGACAAGCAATATTCATAGGTCATTTTTATAAGGAAAGAGGAATTCGAAAACATGGTCACAACAGGAAAGCTTAAGGGAAAGAGAACATCAGGTAGACCCAGGGAGAAAATATTGGACGGACTTGCAGAGTGGCTGAAGACAGACTGGGTGTGAGGTGTACTTGCAGCGACAGGGGATAAATTCGTGTGAAGGGCCATGATCGCCAACGCCATACGCCAGGGCACATGATGATGATGACCCACCTGAGAACCATGTCCGTCTATACATGTGCAAAAGAATGTGCTTGTTGCTGTCTCCACTCGGAGGGGAATCACATTGCAATATATAATTGTATATAATATGCTCTCTATAATTTTCCATTGCTTTTATTCTTTCTCCCCATTTTAGCCGTGTGCGTGTTCGTGTGTGTGTGTGTGTGTGTGTGTGTGTGTGTGTGTGTGTGTGTGTGTGTGTGTGTGTGTGTGTGTGTGTGTGTGTGTGTGTGTGTGCGTGCGTGCGTGTGTGTCTGTTTTAGCGCTTAGATTTGATTTTATCAAGATTTTGCGCTATACAAATAAAGTATTATATTGTATTGTATGTGCTGTGCATGGGGTCTTAGTTTATCATCTCATCCGACAGACCAGCACCCAGACCACTACTGACGGTTCAGCAAAGGAAGTAGAAAAGTCCCCGCCACTGAGAATCGGCCAGTGGCCTGTTCACACCCAGACAGGTGCTTTAACTCTTTCAGCACTGAGCCTCCACGTGCTGGTCATAGTGTAAAGCAGCCACATAAAGAGAAATAATGAGATAACGTTTGGTAATGCCATAGCCCTTATTTCTATCATTTTGTCTGTTCCAACATCTGAACGGTTTCAACTGCAATGATCCTACAATGCTCAGTCCAGTTCCACAACACATAAATGAACCCATCTCATTCAGCCTAGGTCGTAGTACCAGGACGCCCACGAGAACCAGAGATGTCAAGTTCCCAAGTTGGCTTTGAGTGTTGACTGTTAACGCCTCACAACCGTATAACAGTATCGGTTCTATGCAACATTCAAGAACTGTCTTCCTGATGTTAATTGATAGGCATTTGTTTGGTAAGAACGCTTTCCATCTTCTTGAATGTTGTTTTGCTTTGACCGATTCTGATGGCTATTTCTGATGTACATCTGCCCGTCTGGTGAGATGACCGTTCCCCGATATTTAAACTTATCAAACTGTCTCAAAGTTGTGCCATTTCCTGCTATTTTGCATGAGGGTATTTCATATTTTTTACTGATTACCGTGACTTCCGTCTTCTTCGTATTTAGCTCCAACTCTTTAATTTTTGCACAAGGTTTTCTTCTATTATTAATATATTCACAAAGTGTTTGTATGTCCCTTTCATTTTCTGCAGTTAACACGGTGTCATCTGCGTAACGAATGTCGTTTATCATTTTTCCTACAAGGTTTGTCTCAGGGCATTCGTCTAGGCTTCTCATGATGAAGCTGAGGTCACGTCATCCCTAGATGACAGTATGAATGGCCACAGAGTCTGTTACACTTTTCACCATGGTGTTTTGTTCTTTCATTTCTTTTTCTTACGAGTGGTTTTCCGTGTGCAAGTCGGTCCTACCCTCAACGGGAGGAACGCGTTTATAGCAGAGCTGCACTCATCATCATCATCATCATCATCATCATCATCATCATCATCATCATCATCATCATCATCATCATCATCATCATCATCATCATCATCATCATCATCATCATCATCATCATCACGTGCCCTGCAGCATGGCGTTGACAATCATGGCCCTCCATTTGCATCTATCCCTTGTCGCTGCAAGCACATCTTCCACCCTCTCTGTCTTCAGCCACTCTGCAAATCCGTCCAATATTTTCTCCCTGGGTCTGCCTGGTGCTCTCTTTCCCTCCAGCTTTCCTGTTGTGACCAAGTGCTCTAATTCCCCTTTCCTCATAAAATGGCCTATAAATATTGTTTGTCTTTTCCTAATCTTCCATATGAACGATCTTCTTGTGTCTGCCTCCATCAAGATTGTCTCGTTTGTTTTCTTTGCTGTCCATGGAACTAATAATAATAATAATTACAATATTTATATAGCGCAAAATCTCAACAAAATCAAATGTAAGCGCTGAAACAGACACACACGCACGCACGCACGCACGCACGTACGCACGCACACACGCACACACACACACACACACACACACACACACACACACACACACACACACACGCATGGCTATAAATGGGGAGAAAGAATAAAAGCAATAAAAGCAAGAATAAAAGCAATGGAAAATTATAGAGAGCATATCATATACAATTATATATTATAACAAAGTGATTCCCCTCCGAGCGGAGACAGGCTGCAGAGGGGGGTTGCGTGAGGTTAGGATTTTATGCAAAGGAGAAAAGATGAGTTTTGAGTGCGGACTTGAAGGAGACAAAAGTAGGTTGCTGACGGACTGAGAGAGGAAGTTTGTTCCAGGAGAGTGGACCAGAAACAGAGAAGGCTCGTGGACCATAGGTATTGAGCTTAGTGCGTGGAAAGCGAAAAGTCAGAGGATTGGAGGCAGAGCGGAGGGTACATGAGGGAACATAGATCTCAAGTAGGCTTGACAGGTAATCGGGGGCTGCGTTATTGAGGCTTTTGTAGCACATGGTGTCTAGTTTGTACTGTATGCGCTTTGATACAGGGAGCCAGTTAAGTTGTGCCAGGAGAGGAGATATGTGGTAAGCTTTTTTCTTTTTGAGTACAAGGCGTACAGCATTGTTTTGAATGCGCTGTAGGATGTGAATGGTAGAGACAGGAAGACCAGACAGAAGTGAATTGCAATAGTCAATGCGAGACATTATGAAGGAGAGAACGAGTTTTGCAGTTGTTTCGACAGAGAGATACTTCCTGATCAGGCTTATACGATGGAGATGATAGTAGCAAGATCTGGCAGTTTGAGAAACAAACTTGTTCATGGAGAGGGTAGAGTCAATGCAGACACCAAGGTTTTTAGCTGAATCAGAAATTGGGACTGATGTGTTACATAATGGGAGAGAAAGAGGAGGCAGCTGAGAAAGTTTCTGACGGGTGCCAATGAGGATAGCTTCTGTCTTGTCGTCATTAAGCTGAAGTTTGTTGAACGTCATCCAGTTCTTAATGTCCGAGTAACACTCAGTGGTGCGAGTCAACAGGCGCTGTATATTATCAGGTGAGTCACTGTCTTGAAGTTGGGTGTCATCAGCATAGAAGTGGTGTTTTATAGAGTGGGAGTTGATGATGGTGGACAGGGGAGAGGTGTAAAGAGTGAAAAGAACAGGGCCAAGGACAGATCCTTGTGGAACACCACAGGTCAGGTATGCAGGTTGAGAGTAAGTGCCATTGATGAGAACAGTTTGTTTTCTGTTTGATAGATATGAAGTGAACCAGGAGAGAGCAATGTCAGAGATGCCAAAAGTATGATGAAGTCTAGAAAGGAGAATACCATGGTCAATGGTATCAAAGGCTGCAGACAGATCAAGGAGTGTGAGGAGAGAGACTTTGCCTGTATCAGTTGCAAGGAGGAGATTGTTGAGAATGTGTAGTAGGACAGTTTCAGTGCTATGGCACTGGCGGTAGGCTGACTGGAAAGGATTGAGGAGATTGTTGGCAGACAGGTGAGAGTTCAGCTGGTTGAGGACGACTTTTTCAAGGAGTTTTGACAAGAAAGAGAGATTAGAGATAGGCCGGTAATTTTTCAGTTCATTTGGGTCTAAATTGTATTTCTTGAGGAGAGGGTGAACAATAGCAGACTTGAAAGAATCTGGGACAGTTCCAGTTTGAAAAGAAGTGTTGATGATGTCAGTGATGAATGGGAGGAGAGTAGGGAGACAGTCGGAGTAGAGAGAACCTGGAAGAGGATCCAGTTCGCAGGTTTTGGACGACATGGATCTGATTGTGTGAAAATGTCTTCTTGTGAGACTGGGGTAAAAGTAATAAGAGGTGTGCCAGAGAAGGAACTCTCAGCATTCTTCTTAGAAAACACATCTCGGCTGCCTCAATCTTGTTCTGGCTTTGTTTGTTGACTGTCCACACTTCACAACCGTATAATACTATCGGTTGTATATAACATTCAGGAACTCTCTTCCTGATGTTAACTGATAGGCATTTGTTGGTAAATGCTGTTTTGGCTTGGCCGATTCTGCTGGCTATTTCTGATGTACATATGCCGTGTGGTGAGATGACCGTTTCCAGATATTTGAATTTATCAACCTAGAGCTGCACTGCTGTTCTTTTTTTTCTAAGTATATTTGTGTTTTCCTGTGGCTGTGGATATTTGTACATATTGCAGGGTGGCTCTATTTTTGGGTTTTTTACGTGCACAAAGCAAAGCGCTTGTGCATACGAGACTTATTTTATCTGAAAGACTAGCTCAAACACCCCTACTCAAGATTTTGAATTGGGAGTGAAGTTCAGGTTTCTCACATCTTTAATTGGTGCTTTATCTATTGACCAGTCACAATACAATGCAATCCCTAATATCAATACAATGCAATACAATACAATACAATACAATACAATATAGCAAGTACATACATACACATACAAACAATCACTGCAGCACTACAACGTACAATACAATACAACGCATGCAACGCAACACAACACAACGCGATACAATACAATACACACAACACAGAATGGCAATGCTGTACAACGCAGTACCATACAATATGATGCTATTCACTTCAATAATATAATAAGATTTATATTTATTTTCCTTTGAATGATTTTTTTTCATTCATTATTCTGGAACCTGTCTGTGTGTGCAGTGCGCGCGTGTGTGTGTGTGCAGAACTAGACTTTCAACAACAACAAGAAAGAAAGAAAAGAGAAAAAAAAGTAATGTCTTACATAAATGTTGACCAGAACAACTTATCATCAACGTTATATAGAAAGGTATACACACAGTTTAACACAAAAAAGTTTTAATTTGCAAACAATCTTGTTAACCATAAAGTTATATACCTATCTCATGCCACTTTTGGTTTTGCATTTACTGTTGGTTTTTGTATGTTTGTTTGTTTAATTTTGTGTGTGTGTGTATGTGTGCGTGCGCGTGTGTGTGTGTGTGGTGTGTGTGTGTGTGTGTGTGTGTGTGTGATGTGTTTGTGTGTGTGTGTGTTGTGGTGTGGTGAGTGATTCAAAAATGATGTTGTTAGTATGTCAGTGAGATTATTTATGTAACAGCGCTGTGAGTCGAACTGAGAATAGTGCTATACAAAAGCTATTTATTATTATTATTATTAATTAATGGGGATGGTTGTGCTGCTGTTGTTATTTCATCGCTTTCTGTTACTGGATGAATAGCAAATAAATCTTCGACGATGAATGGCTCAGACGTTATCAGTCGTTCTCTTTTTGTAAGACCTGTTACAAGGAAACAGACCGCGCATCAGCTTCAGGAATTCCTTTCTGAACCGGCTACCTGTCAGACAGTACAGATAAAAGTTCATGGAATAGTTGAAAAAGTCGATACATTGAGTTACAACCAGGTACAAAGTCTGATAATATTTCACCTTTAACGCCCTCATTGCTGTCAACAAGTAAAGGGACTTATCACATCCCCGATGTCTGCGGGAAAGGTGAACACCACGAAGGCAACAGAAATAACCAGAGCTGTTAGAGTGATGGAGTTCACTTTTTTCTCTCTCCTCACTCTGCTGTGTGTCTGTGGATCAAACTGGTCACCAGCTTCCTTCACTGACGTCTTAAGTTCACCACCAGCACGATGTTGCTGACCATCATGAAGATGAACGGCAGTGCAGAAGACAGTGCAAGTTCAACTTTGGACCACACGTATACCATAAATTCCACGTGATATTCTTTGAATTCTACAAACACCACCTGAAACTCCAAATCCATAAAGAAAGTGACAGCAAGCCACGCTGAAAAAGATGACAATGCCACAATGATGGCCCAGGATGTCTTTGCTGTACACATCACGTTCACACGATGTGGCCACACCACAGACATGGCCCTGTGTGTCACCATCACCACCACGAACCAAGCCGAGCAGTTAGCAGTATGTATATGAGGAACAAACCAATCCTGCACACAACGTCATTAAGGTCAAGCAGATAGAACCCTAGCATCGCCTTGATCAAACCCTCAAGTGGTCCTATGACATTAAAACAGAGATCAGACACGGCTAGACACAGGAAATAACGGTCCAAGGAGGAACGTCTGTCTTGCAATCGATGAATAATGATGATAACATCACGTTGCCAAACACACCCAGGCAAAACGTGAGAGGCCAACACACAGGCAAAACCCGTTCCATGATTATAACGAATGGCATGAGTCAAAGTCATTGAGTTTGTTGAAGAGACAGAGTCACCTGTTGTGATATTAGACACAGTCATCATCAAGTGTCTTCCATTTCTCTTCTCCATGGTTGTGGGGAAAAACCAGCTGTTCCTTGTGAAATCTGCACTCACAACACACTTTGAAGATAACTCTTTCTGCTTTAAATATAATCTACGTAAAATGATCATTAGTGATTTTGCTGGATTGATCCATTTTCAATATGGATTGTTGGGGATGGTTAATTAGGAAAAGATGCGTGTAGAAATCAATGATGGCCACATGTCACCATTCACTAAACTCCACAGCTGTGAACTTCATCACTATCTCACCTGTCTACCTGTCACCTGTCTCACGTGTCCGCGTCACCGAGTTCGGTGTGGGCCGCTGTACATCTGGATGCCACCATCTCCCTTCAGGCCGCTTTGTCTTGACTTTTGTGGACAATTTCTTGAATATTTAGGCCACTGATGTTGGTTATGTTCTCGATGTATGAGATGGGGGTCTGCCTTTCTTCATTTTTGACACGTTCTGATATGATATATGGAAATGCATTCAAGAAGATTAAAAACATCATTACACAATTGTCTATCAATTACATCACGAAGAGAGTTTTTCAATGTTTTATAGAACCGATAATGTTATACGTTGTGATTGTGACAGTCACAAGCAAAGCCAGATCAAGACTGAGCTAGCTGAATGTGTTTCTAAACGTTGAAGTTCCATGGACAGCAAAGAAAACAACGAGACAGTCTTGATGGAGCAGACACAAGAGATCAATCAACGGAAGATCAGAAAAGACATGCAACATTATAGGCCATTTTATGAGGAAGGGAATTCAGCACCTGTTCCTTACAGGCAAGCTTGAGGAAAGAAGACCAGGTAGACTAGGAGATAAATATTGGACGATTGCAGAGTGGCTGAGGACAGATGAGGGTGGAAGATGTCAATGCGGAAAAAGGGATAATGTCATTCGGGCTATGATCGCTAATGCCACCAGCAGGCATTTATGGATGCTGAGATGATTGATTAGTTAGTATTGTAAACCCAATCTCACTCAACACAAAGAAGTGAACACATTTAGTGTGTAAATGTTTTACAATTCATACAAAACCGTACCAGTCAGGCGACAATGGTTGGTTTACTCGTCGCCTGAACTTGCGTGTTACTGTATCCTAGAGACAGGGATTAAGAGTCCTGTGTAATGATGCCACTCATCACTTCCATCACAAAGTAGAATATTTGCATACTTGCATATTTGAATTATTTTGCTGCTGCTGTTACTGCTGCTGCTGCTGCTGATCATGATGATGATCATGATGATGATCATGATGTTGAGAATAATTGACGAGATTATGATGATCATTGATGATATTGTTGATCATGATGATGTTGATGTTGATGATGAAGATGGTGATAACGATGATTGTTTACATTGCCTGCCTACTTGTTTACACATCACAATATCAATATCTGCATGTATTCTACGACCGAGTCTACTGTATGCTACATTTGCTTCTTTGTCCAATTGTGCATGCCTTGCCATTGCTTAACTGTTTTCATCAGTATACAGTAAGATGTCAACACGCTAAAAAAAACAAACATGTAGCCTCACACTCTCAGACCTGACGTTCTGGTTACAGTTACAGCCCAGAGTTGTCTTCAACACTTCGTCTTCCTTTACTGGCTTCAAGTTTATCTTTATAAATAGACAGACCCACGATGATAGGTGATAAAATATAATTGCATTTTATTTTTTTATACTGTGTAGGTTTGTTGGTAAGTATCGTAAATGAAAGAAATGTTCATTTTCGTTATGACTCACTTAATGTCACCAATTTTACGGCAGCGGTGATTTATTAGTTTCAGTTTGTAAATGAATCACTGACGTAAACGAATGTCGTAAATAATGCAATAAAACTTAAGTCATTGAAAGTCAGACACACACATCTGCACGCAGGTAGAAGTGCAGACAACACACATGCACGCGCAACAGGCGCGCGCACACTGCACACACACACCACAACCACACAACACACTACAACACACACACACACACACACACACACACACACACACACACACACACACACAACCAGACACACCACACACACACAAAACAACACACACACACACACACACAAACTCACACAAACAACAACACACACACACACACACACACACACACACAGAGGCACACACATAAAACACACACACACGCACGCACGCACATCCACAAGACACACACACATACACATACACGCACTCACACCAACAACTTCTCTCTGTTGTCTCTGTCTCTCTGTCTGTCTGTCTCTGTCTGTCTTTTTTGTTGTCTGTCTTGTCTGTTGTATTGTATGTATGTATGTCGCTCTCTCTCTCCTCTCTTTCTCTCTCTCTCTCTCTCACTCTCTCTCTCTCTTCTCTATCTATCTACCTACTGTCTGTCTGACATTCTCTGCCTATCTGCCTGTCTGTCTATCTGTCCTCTCTCCTCTCTCTCTCTCTTTCCTCTCTCTCTCTCTTCTCTCTGTCTCTGTGTGTGTGTGTGTGTGTGTGTGTGTGTGTGCGTGCGTGTGTGTTTGCAGTGCAGACCAGTTTGTGATAAAAGTATGGATGCACAATTGAAGTTTCCAATTCGAATGTTTTCCTCACTTTGGTTCAGTAGGTGTAGAAGATACAGTTATACAGATCAATATATGGCTGGTAGATATAAGCCTGAAGACAGAGAACCGCGTGTGTATGTAACACTAGCTGTAAGATGCATACGATCAATCACCTTACTGATGGTACTACTTGTGTGGTACGGCGTCTGTGTGACAACCACAAAACAGCTGTAATTCTAGAGAATGTGATAATATTGTAGTCTGTGTCTATCTGTTCTGTGCTCCACACCATGTTCCCATGACTACCTCACTGTGATAATATTGTAGTCTGTGCCTATCTGATCTGTACTCCACATCATGTTCCCATGACTACCTCACTGTTTCAAGTTGTGTGGCTAGCTCTGTATCCACTGCTGTCATAGTGAGTTTAGTTTTGATTTCTACTGCCACCTCCTTGCCAGTAGTGACATATACATCAAAAGTTTTTGCTGTCATTGTTGGAAGGAGTCGATGGCATTTCTCATACCACAGAAAGTATGGAGGCACTTAGGCATTTCTCATACCGCAGAAGGTATGGAGGCACTTACATTTCATACCTACAGTAATTGTGTGGACGGCCTGTGGCATTCACAAAACCATCAGAAGTGTTATGAGGTGCCACTTGGCATTATGTTCCATGATACCTCACTGGAATATTGTAGTTGTGCATCTTCGTACTCCACATGTTCCCATACCCAGAATATGGACGTGCCACTTTGGCATTTCCTATACCCAGAAGTAGTGGGCACTCTGGCATTCTCATCCCGCAAGTATGGAGCTTAGGATTTCTCATACCCTGAGGTAGGACACTTAGCATTTCTCATACCGCAAAGGTATGGAGGACTAGGCATTTCTCATACCGCAGAAGGTATGGAGGCACTTAGTCAATCTCTCAGGCTTCATGATTTGACATTGTAATGTTCGACATTGAGAGGACTAGAACAGGACTCCACCAAACTGAGCCAATATCTGTATTAGAAGTAGTATTTGGGGTTAGCAAAAGACATTGTATAAATATTGCAATGTGACTCCTGGACTACCATTAAGAACTGGATGACGTTCAACAAACTTCAGCTTAATGATGACAAGACAGAAGCTATCCTCATTGGCACCCGTCAGAAACTTTCTCAGCTGCCTCCTCTTTCTCTCCCATTATGTAACACATCAGTCCCAATTTCTGATACAGCTAAAAACTTGGTGTCTGCATTGACTCTACCCTCTCCATGAACAATTTTGTTTCTCAAACTGCCAGATCTTGCTACTATCACCTCCATCGTATAAGCCTGATCAGGAAGTATCTCTCTGTCGAAACAACTGCAAAACTCGTTCTCTCCTTCATAATGTCTCGCATTGACTATTGCAATTCACTCCTGTCTGGTCTTCCTGCCTCCACCATTCACATCCTGCAGCGCATTCAAAACAATGCTGCACGCCTTGTACTCAAAAAGAAAAAAGCTGACCACATATCTCCTCTCCTGGCACAACTTCACTGGCTCCCTGTATCAAAGCGCATACAGTACAAACTAGACACCATGTGCTACAAAAGCCTCAATAACGCAGCCCCCGATTACCTGTCAAGCCTACTTGAGATCTATGTTCCCTCACGTACCTCCGCTCTGCCTCCAATCCTCTGACTTTTCGCTTTCCACGCACTAAGCTCAATACCTATGATCCACGAGCCTTCTCTGTTTCTGGTCCACTTTCCTGGAACAAACTTCCTCTCTCAATCCGTCAGCAACCTACTTTTGTCTCCTTCAAGTCCGCTCTCAAAACTCACCTTTTCTCCTCTGCATAAAATCCTGACCTCACTCAATCCCCTCTGCAGCCTGTCTCCACTCGGAGGGGAATCACATTGTAATATATAATTGTATATAATATGCTCTCTATAATTTTCCATTGCTTTTATTCTTTCTCCCCATTTATAGCCGTGTGCGTGTGCGTGTGCGTGTGCGTGTGCGTGTGCGTGTGCGTGTGCGTGTGTGTGCGTGGGTGTGCGTGCGTGCGTGCGTGCGTATGTGTGCGTGCGTGCGTGTGTGTCTGTTTTAGCGCTTAGATTTGAATTTATCAAGATTTTGCACTATATAAAAAATATTGTATATTATTATGTATTACTTTTTTACTGATTAATAAAACAACATGTACGTGTTTAGACTAAATAGATTATGTTTACCTGATTAATAAACAACATGTACGTGTTTAGACTAAATAGATTATGTTTACCTGATTAATAAAACAAAATGTACGTGTTTAGACTAAAATAGATTATGTTTACCTGATTAATAAAACAAAATGTACGTGTTTAGACTGAATAGATTATGTTTACCTGATTAATAAAACAACATGTACGTGTTTAGACTAAATAGATTATGTTTACCTGATTAATAAAACAAAATGTACGTGTTTAGACTAAATAGATTATGTTTACCTGATTAATAAAACAAAATGTACGTGTTTAGACTAAATAGATTATGTTTACCTGATTAATAACACAATATGTACGTGTTTGTACTGCTCTCTACCCCTTCAAAAAGCATTGCGTTTGCTTCTAATTTATTTTGATCATCAGTTGGAGAAAAGAAACCAAAAATGTTCGTAAGTGTGTGTAACTGAAATTTGTCAGATTATCATGTACACTTTGTATGCCGTTGTTTTCATACAATTTCATACAAGTGCATATACTAGTCATAAACACTGCGTCATAGAAATATCCAAGCACACAATAACAGTTGACAAATACTGAGTAAAACGCCAACTCGCCCATTTTATTGATGAACTTGCAGACAATTGATATTGCGTATTGTAGATCGGCCATTTTGCTGTAGAAAGGAGCAATGACAAAGGATGTGGGAAGCACTCGAACGAAACAAGACAAAAGAAAGAAATGACGGCAAGTTTGACATATGTCAAATGAAAAGATGTTCAACTTGTTCCCCACTCTGGAATTTCTTCTATACTGACCACCTTATTGGACACTTTATTATTTATGTGTGTTTCATGTCAGGCAGGAACCTTCTTTCTGGCCATTCACTCTGTATTCAAGCACGTAAATTTAAACAATGATTTAACAGCAGTATACTGGATTTTGGTAAAGGTACCTCAAAACTCTTCCTTATGCTTCAAGACAGAAGAAGAACTGACTGCCAGGCAGGCTACAGATCCAACAGAGACACAACTGACATGTTATTTGTGTTACAAATACTCACAGAAGAAGCTTTTGTCACCTTCGTAGACTATAGCAAAGCATTTGATAGATTCATTCATCTCCATCTATTCAACACAATGATCAAAATGTTTTTGTTTTTTTAAATATCTCATTTCATTAATTGCCTCTTCATACAAATGCCTCATCATCATCAGGTGCCCTGCCACGTGGCTTTGGCGACCATGGACTTCCAACCATCTCTATCTCTCGTTGCCCCCAGCATCTCCCCCCCCTCCTCATCCCCAGCCACTCTGCAAGTCTGTCCAGCATTCTCTCCCTGGGTCTACCTGGTGCTTTCTTTCCTCTCCAGCTTTCCCGTTGTGACCAGGTGCTCCAAATCCCCCTTCCTCATAAAATGGCCTATAAATGTTGCCTGTCTTTTCCTAATCTTCCTTATGAGTGATCTACTTGTGTCTGCCTCCATCAAGACTGTCTCGTTTGTTTTCCTTGCTGTCCATGGAACTCTCAACATTCTTCTGAGAAACCACATCTCGGCTGCCTCGATCCTGCTCTGGCTTTGCTTGCTGACTGTCCACGCCTCGCATCCGTACAACAGTATTGGTTCTATATAACATTCAAGGACTCTCTTTCTGATGTTAATTGATAGGCATTTGTTGGTAAGAATGCTTGTCATCTTCTTGAATGCTGGTCTGGCTTGGCCGATTCTGCCAGCTATTTCCGATGTGAATCTGCCATCTGATGAAATGACCGTTCCCAGGTATTTGAACTTATTAACCTGTGTCAAGGTTGTGCCATTTGCTGTTATTTTGCAGGAGGGGATTTCATGTTTTTTACTGATCACCATGACTTCAGTCTTCCTGCTGTTCAGTTCCAACCCCTTACCTTTGCTTTCTGTTTCTAGTATATTCACAAGGTTTTGTAGGTCCCTTTCATTTTCTGCAATTAACACGGTGTCATCTGCGTACCGAATGTTGTTTATCATTTTCCCTCCAACCTTTAATCCAGGGTCTTCTTTTAGGTTTCTTATGATGTTTTCGCTATATAGTGAAAACAGATCTGGTGACAAAACACAACCCTGTCTGACTCCTCTTTTGATGTTTTGAAAAGAGCTTATATTGTTTTCTATTCTCATTGAAGCTGTTTGTTCCCAGTACATATTCCTGATTATTCATAGATTTTTTCCATCGACATTGAGTCTCTCCATTTGGTTGATCAATTCATCATGTCGTACCCGATCGAAAGCCTTGGTATAGTCAACAAAGCATAAATATAAATCCTTATTCATCTCAATTGACCTCTCTATGATAGTTCTTAGGATGTATATGGCATTAATAGTTCCTTTCCCTCCACAAATCCACACTGTTCTTCTGCTATTTCTCTTTTGATTCTATTCCTTGTCCTCATCATGATTATTCCTAACAGGATTTTTGTTACTTGAGTCATCAAACTGACTGTGAGATGGAGTTCGCATTCTATAGCCCCTGTTTTCTTTGGAAGTGCAATGAAAATTGATTTTGATATATATTTGGGGATTTTTCCAGTGTCATAAAGGCTGCAAATTAGATAGAAATCAGAAATGCCAATTTTTCAAATACCTAAAGGCTGCAATTAGATAGAAATCAGAAATGTGAATTTTTCAACATCCACAGATGAGTTAGAAAAGGTTGTATCCTTTCACCATATCTCTTTAATAGCTATACAGAACAAGTCAGAGAAATGCTGATATAGAAGACATGGGTATAAAGATAGGAGGAAAAAACTTACAAACCTGCGCTATGCCGATGATACTGCGCTATTACCAGACAGCATAACTGTCACGGCAGTTTTGTTCATTTTTTTCTCTCTCCCTTTTCTTCTCATTTGGGGACAGGGGTGTTTGGTTGGCTCAGTGTGTGTGTGGTCTTGGCCAACTGGATCAAAACTCACCTGTCCAGTTACGGTTTACCTGCGCCTGTGTGTGTGCTTTTACGTGATTTTTGTACCTTGGCTGTGAATCTTGTTTCGCCTAACCCCTGTTTATGGCCTAAGTTATGGTTTACGTGGGTCTGGTGTGTGTACATTTTTGTGTGTTTTTGGTGCTGGTTTTTGTGAACTTGTTGTGTTGGCTGTATAAGAAAAGAGTTGCCAGTTGGTGTCTGGCCCCCCTTCTGCAATGGACGGTTTGTAGTTAGGGGGTGGGGGTGGGGTCTGGGCCAGTTTTTGGTCAGAGGTTTCACTTGAAGGTGGACTTTGTGTCCTAGAAGTGGAAGAAATTGTGTTTGTAATGATGTAAGAATTTTGTGTTTGTAAAGATGAGTCAGTCGGTGTTTGGTGCCCCTTTGCTACGGACGGTTTGCAGTTGGGGTGGATAGGGCCAGTTTCTGGTCAGGGGCTCCACTTGTAGATAGATTTTATGTCCTAGAAGTGGGAAGAGGTCTATGTTGTTTGATATGTAACCAGGAGTGAATTGATGTTTGTTCCCCTCTGCTACAGTCGGTATGTAGTTGTGTGTCGAGGACGGTCATTCGAAATTTTGTTCGACGATTGTTATATGGAAGTCTAGAGTGTCTGTGTCTTTGTCAGGCGTGTAACCAGGAGTGAATTAACGTCTGTTCCCCTTTGCTGCAGTTGATGTGTGGTTCGGGTGGTCAGGTTAGTTATTGGTGTCTTGGTTCGTTCGTTATGTTTGAGCAAGTGAAATAGTTTTGCTGCCGTGTCTAATCATAGCTGTTTATATACCTACGGCTCAGCTGTTCGACTCGGCTCGTTTTCTTGGCGTCGCCTTCGCAGAACTCAGCGTCTGTTGTTTCGAGGATCTTTGCTTCGTTTCAGCGTTTGTTTCAGTCAACGCCTGTTCGCCATTCCAAGTGTCGAGAGACTCGATAGAAACTGGGAACCCTGGCATTGGGTCTTTGTATGGACCGAGATTATCACCCTTGGTGAGACTATGTGTTGAAGGTTATTCGTTCCTCCTCATTAGGGTCACGACACACGTGGGCAAAGGACTGTGGCAAGCAGAACTTATGTACATTGTATGTGGTTAACTCATGCGTTCATTAATGACATTTATCTTCTGTGAGTGTGTGCGTTGATTATGTTCTAAGTGAATTCTGGTGTGTGTGTTTTGTTGTTGTTGATGATTTGAAATGTATACAATGTTGGTTTTGGGGTGCCACCTCTAGCAATGGTATATCTACGTTTGTGATCTGTGCGAATGATGCGACATGTTGTCTTGTTTGTCAGTAAATAAAATTTGTGTAACTACTTTGTCCAAGGATTTCCTTAATTAGTTCGTGAAAGGGGGTGTTAGTGCTTATAGGTCTGTTGTCTGTCTTTCCACTCCAGTTCAAGCCTTAGAGAGCTTGACAAATTGGTGGCAGCGGTGTGACGGTTAGGGGTTAGGTAGAATAGGTTAGCGGGGCTTAGAAGGGTTTCGGACTGAATCTAGTGGGTGGTTGGAGGGTGTGTGCCAAATTTTGGGAGGCAGACACAGAAAGATTCAGTCATGAAATCAGGCATGTAAGACCTGCACCTTGCTGCTGTTTCTGTGTTAGTGTGTTGTTGTTTTGTCTGGGTTGACGCAGCCCGTGCATAATCTGTAGATACTGTTTTTTTGATTATTATCTCCCATGGGAGATAATTCTCAAGAGTTGTGTCCTTTGATTATATTATAAAAATTCTCCCTGCTTCCCTCTTATTTCTTTTGTTTTTTGATTGTTATCCACGTTGTTGATAACAAAATATTGAGTGGAAACTGTTTAGTTGTTATCCATAGTAAAGGAAAAACAAATTGGACTGTGGTTGGGTAGGAGAGAGAGAGAGAGAGAGAGAGAGGGAGGGGAGAGAGAGAGAGACAGAGAATGAGAGAGAGACAGAGAGACAGAGACAGAGACAGAGAGACAGAGAAAGAGATAAACTGCAGCAACGACCACCCAGCCACTGCCATCAGTCTTCATGTGCAGCGGCTGTGCCAGGGACTGTCAGTGAAGAATCAGTTTATTCACCCACAGCCGACGTGTTCCACAACACGAATAATCAGCACAGACATAGTATAACATGTCTGTGGCCCCTCAGCTGGGCGCATCCACTGTCAAATGAGACAGACGGAGCCATCACACATTACGTTTAAAGCATAACTTGTTTTTCGAGCATTTATTAGAAGCATCATCATCATCATCAAATGTCCTGCCACATGGTGTTGGCAATCATGACCCTCCAGATGTTGCCGCAAGCACATCTTCCACCCTCTGTGTCTTCAGTCACTCTGCAAGTCCGTCCAATATTTTTCCCTGGGTCTACCTAGTGTTCTCTTTCCCTCCAACTTTCCTGTTGTGACTAGGTGCTCCAGTTCTCCTTTCCTCATAAAATGGCTTAGAAATGTTGCCTGTCTTTTCCTAATCTTCCTAATGAATGATCATCTTGTGTCTGCCTTCATCAAGACTGTCTCGTTCGGAAATCTCGATATTCTTCTTAGAAACCACATCTTAGCTGCCTCAATCTTCTTCTGGCTTTGCTTGTTGACTGTCCACGCCTCACAACCATATAACATTATCGATTCTATATAACATTCAAGAGCTCTCTTACTGATGTTAATTGATAGGCATTTGTTGGTAAGAATGCTTTTCATGTTCTTGAATGGTTTTGGCTTGGCCGATTCTCCTGGCTATTTCTGATGTGCATCTGCCATCTGGTGAAATGATCGTTCCCAGATATTTAAACTTATCAACCTGTCTCAACGTTGTATTAAAAGCAACGCTTTGTAAACTATAGTGCAACCATAAGTTGTAAAGAAGCGGAGCAGTCATTATAGATTTCCTTTCGGCAGAGACAGGGGAAGCTGTTCCCAGCGGGGCTGCTATCTAAGAAAGACAACTGTGTTGTGGTGAGTTAAGTGCAGACAGGAGTGGTCTCCCCTAGTGGCCCTGTCTCCAGGGAGGATGGAAGAGATTATTCATACTGTCATGGTGGTGGTGCTCTTTCTGACAGGGAGAAGAATGTGTACAGACAGTTGTCTCCCCTGTGGAAAAGCATGAGATTCCCACCCTGCCTGCAGTGCGGGTGTGTCATGGAGGAATTGTTATTGTTGTTATTGTTGTTTAAAGCCCAGCCGACTGCTAGAGCCCTATCAGGGCTATAACCGCTTCAACACGAAAAAGAAAAAGAAAAAGAAAGAAAAAAGTACACATATCAGTGCAATCGCGCGCATAATCTAAGAACATGCCCCCCGGCGTTGACCACTCCGTCCAATTTATCGCACAGGGAGATTTAAAAAACACACCTTAATAAAAATATAAGCAGAGACAAGGACACCAAAACATATATAAAAACAGGCATAAATTACCTAAAATCGCTTCCGCATATCTCGCCTCCCTAGAGCCAAAAATGCACTTAATACATGTACCCAATTATCAATCCTAAGAAAAAGTACATAAGACTTTATCGAACACATACAGGTGAATGGACCATTAAGGCAGAAAATGATAGGTAGAAATGAGAGAAAGCAAAGCAACAAGGCAGAAACAAAGAGAGTAAGAGAAAAGAGGAAATTTCTAGCACAGAATTTCCAGAAGGTGGGGATACTATTTACACTGAAAGAGCCCCTGGCAGTCATGGAGGAGGACTTTTCCCTTGTGTTATCACCAGGATGTTGTAAGCAACTGGTCTAACGGGTCTATGGATGAAGAAGTAAGAAACTCTGGGGACAGCTGGACAGCAGAAGGTCTTCAGAGGCGAAACCCTCGTCAAGCAAGAGTTATGGCCCTTAACTCCTGACACACTAAGATAGCCGGGCTGCATCCAGGTCATGACTCCTGGATGCCCTCAGATGTCGTAGTCATACGATTTGGTCAGCTGTTTGTGCTGACATGGTCTATGGATCAACAACATACTGACATGGTAAATCAGTCCTGACGTTACAGGGTCTATGGATCAACAACATACTGACATGGTAAATCAGTCATGACGTTACAGGGTCTATGGATCAACAACATAATACATGGTAAATCAGTCCTGACGTTACATGGTCTATGGATCAACAACATACTGACATGGTAAATCAGTCATGACGTTACAGGGTCTATGGATCAACAACAAAGTGACATGGTAAATCAGTCTGACGTTACAGGGTCTATGGATCAACAACATACTGACATGGTGATCAGTCATGACGTTACAGGGTCTATGGATCAACATATTGACATGGTAAATCAGTCCTGACGTTACAGGGTCTATGGATCAGCAACATACTGACAAGGTAAATCAGTCATGACGTTACAGGGTCTATGGATCAACAACATACTGATATGGTAAATCAGTCATGACGTTACAGGGTCTATGGATCAACAACATACTGACATGGTAAATCAGTCATGACGTTACAGGGTCTATGGATCAACAACATACTGACATGGTAAATCAGTCATGACGTTAGGTCAGCTGTCTGTGTTGACAGGGTCTATGGATCAACAACATACTGACATGATAAATCAGTCATGACGTTACAGGGTCTATAGACCAACAACATACTGACATGGTAAATCAGTCATGACGTTACAGGGTCTATGGATCAGCAACATACTGACATGGTAAATCAGTCCTGACGTTTGATCAATTCTGTGCTGACAGGGTCTATGGATCAACAACATACTGACATGGTAAATCAGTCATGACGTTACATGGCTATAGATCAATAACACACTGACATGGTAAATCAGTCATGACGTTACAGGGTCTATAGATCAACAACATAGTGACATGGTAAATCAGTCATGACGTTACAGGGTCTATGAATCAACAACATACTGACATGGTAAATCAGTCATGTCGTTACATGGTCTATGGATCAGCAACATACTGACATGGGAAATCAGTCCTGGCGTTTGATCAGTTCTGTGCTGACAGGGTCTATGGATCAACAGCATAGTGACATGGTAAATCAGTCATGACGTTACATGGTCTATAGATCAACAACATACTGACATGGTAAATCAGTCATAACGTTACAGGGTCTATGGATCAACAACATACTGACATGGTAAATCAGTCATGACGTTACATGGTTTATGGATCAGCAACATAGTGACATGGTAAATCAGTCCTGACGTTACAGGATCCATGGATCAACAACATACTGACATGGTAAATCAGTCATGACGTTACATGGTCTATAGATCAACAACATACTGACATGGTAAATCAGTCATGACGTTACGGGGTCTATGGATCAACAACATACTGACAAGGTAAATAAGTCATGACGTTACAGGGTCTATGGATCAACAACATACTGACATGATAAATCAGGCATGACGTTACAGGGTCTATGGATCAACAACATACTGACATGGTAAATCAGTCATGACGTTACAGGGTCTATGGATCAGCAACATACTGACAAGGTAAATACGTCATGACGTTACAGGGTCTATGGATCAACAACATACTGACATGGTAAATCAGTCCTGACGTTACAGGGTCTATGGATCAACAACATACTGACATGGTAAATCAGTCATGACGTTACAGGGTCTATGGATCAACAACATACTGATAAGGTAAATAAGTCATGACGTTACAGGGTCTATGGATCAACAACATACTGACATGGTAAATCAGTCATGACGTTACAGGGTCTATGGATCAACAACATACTGACATGGTAAATCAGTCATGACGTTACAGGGTCTATGGATCAACAACATACTGACATGGTAAATCAGTCATGACGTTACAGGGTCTATGGATCAACAACATACTGACAAGGTAAATCAGTCATGACGTTACAGGGTCTATGGATCAACTACATACTGATAAGGTAAATAAGTCATGACGTTACAGGGTCTATGGATCAACAACATACTGACATGGTAAATCAGTCATGACGTTACAGGGTCTATGGATCAACAACATACTGACAAGGTAAATCAGTCATGACGTTACAGGGTCTATGGATCAACAACATCATCATAGGCGTCCTTCAGTCTCGGAAGACTATGGAGTTGCGCTCTGGGTGCCTATTCTGGTGCAGCGCCGGGTGTGGCTGGCCAGTCCGACGCGGGAATGACAGTCCCTGTGGCAGAGGGCACAGATGAAGTCTGACGCTGGTCTGTCTGCCTGGGCTGCAGCCTTTCTTCTCGTTCTCTTTTCCTCGTGCCGCTGAGCGAGTGTCTCTTCGAACTTGGAGAGACCTTTCTGCACAGTCTGTCTCCAGGCTGACCGTTCGAGGGCTGTTGCTTCCCAGTTGTCTTTGTCGATATTCAAGGCTTTTAGGTCCCTCTTGCACACGTCTTTGAATCGCAGCTGTGGTCTGCCTGTGGGACGTTTTCCCTGCACCAGTTCTCCGTAGAGGAGGTCTTTGGGGATCCGTCCGTCGTCCATGCGCACGGCATGGCCAAGCCAGCGCATGCGTCTCTGTTTCAGCAGCGTGTACATGCTGGTGCACCCAGCTCTTTCCAGGACAGTGTTGTTCGGGACCTTGTCCTGCCAGGTGATGTTTAGAATGCGTCGGAGGCTACGCATGTGAAAAGCATTGAGCTTTTGCTCCTGTCGGGCACACAAAGTCCAGGACTCGCTGCCATACAGGAGGGTGCTCACGACGCAGGCTCTGTAGATCTGGATTTTTGTGTGCTCAGTCAGCTTGCTGTTGTTCCATGCTTTCTTCGTCAGTCTGGTCATGGTGGTAGCTGCCTTGCCGATGCGCCTGTTGAGCTCTATGTCAAGTGAGAGGGTGTCTGAGATTGTTGAGCCCAGATAAACAAAGTCATGGACGACATCCAGTTCATGGTCATTGATGCTGATGGCTGGGGGAGAGTCAACATCCTGTCCCATGACCTGTGTTTTCTTCAAGCTTATGGTAAGCCCAAAGTTTTGGCAGGCATCGCTGAAGCGAGTCATGAGCTGCTGTAGGTCCTCAGCTGAGTGGGCGGTTACTGCCGCGTCGTCTGCAAAGATGAAGTCACGCAGGCACCTCAGCTGGACTTTGGTCTTGGCTCTTAGTCTGGAGAGGTTGAAGAGCTTACCGTCTGTCCTGGTTCGGAGGTATATGCCTTCAGCTGCAGGACCGAATGCGTGTTTCAGCATCACAGCAAAAAAGATTCCAAACAGGGTGGGAGCCAGGACGCAACCCTGTTTCACTCCGCTCCGTATGTTGAAGGCAGCTGATGTTGAGCCGTCAAAGACGACGGTGCCTTTCATGTCTTCGTGGAAGGATCTGATGATGCTGAGAAGTTTGGGTGGACATCCAATTTGGGGAAGGATTTTGAAGAGGCCATCCCTACTGACCAGATCGAAGGCCTTTGTGAGGTCTATGAAGGCAACGAAGAGTGGCTGCCTTTGCTCCCTGCATTTCTCCTGAAGTTGTTTGAGGGAGAAGATCATGTCTATAGTGGATCTGTTGGCACGGAACCCGCACTGCGATTCAGGGTAGACTTGCTCTGCGAGTACCTGGAGCCTCTTCAGTACTACTCGTGCGAAGACTTTCCCAACGATACTGAGGAGGGATATGCCGCGATAATTATTGCAATCGCTTCTGTCACCTTTGTTTTTGTACAGTGTGACGACGTTAGCATCCCTCATGTCTTGTGGTACTTCGCCTTCACTCCAACAGAGGCAGAGGATTTCATGCAACTCGGTGATGAGTGTCTCTTTGCAGCACTTCAGTACTTCGGCGGGAATACCGTCTTTCCCTGGTGCCTTGCCAGAGGCAAGAGAGTCCAGGGCTTCGCTGAGCTCATCTATGGTTGGTTCTCTGTCAAGCTCTTCCAGCTCTGGTAGGCACTCTATGGCATTCAGGGTGTCTTCTGAGACTACAGTTTCCCTTGCATATAGCTCAGTGTAGTGTTCTACCCAGCGCTCCATCTGTTGTTCTCTGTCTTGAATCACCTCCCCTGTAGCTGATTTCAAAGGGGCAGTTTTCTTTTGCGTTGGGCCCAATGCCTGCTTGATGCCTTCATACATCGCCTTGATGTTGCCTGTGTCAGCCGCAATCTGAATCTGGGAGCAAAGCTGAAGCCAATAGCCATTGGCGCATTGTCTGGCACACTGCTGGACTTTGCTGCGAGCAGCGCGGAGAACCTGGAGGTTCTGCTCACTGGGATTGCTTTTGTATGCTGTCAAGGCGTTTCTCTTGGCCTCGATGACTGGTGTCATTTCTTCTGAGTGGGCTTCGAACCAATCAGCTGACTTGCTGGTCTTTTTGCCAAATGTAGACATGGCGGCATTGTAGACAGCATCTCTGAAGTGTTCCCATCGGTCTTGGGCGTTTGCAGTGGGTGGGCCAGGGAGAGAATCCTCCAACACACGCGCAAACTCCTCCACTTTTCTTTGATCGCGTGTTTTGCTGGTGTCAATGCGAGGTCGGCCCTCCTTTCTCGTACGGTGCAGTCTCTTCGCGCGGAGCTTCACATTGCTGCACACCAAAGAGTGGTCAGTGTCACAATCGGCGCTCTGGTAGCTGCGAGTGATCTTGATGCTAGAAAGGTTGACACGTCTGGTGAGGATCAGGTCGAGCTGGTGCCAGTGTTTGGATCGCGGGTGTCTCCAGGAGACTCGATGCTGAGGCTTCGTGTTGAAGAAGGTGTTACTGACGCACAACCCATAATGACAACAGAGCTCTAGCAGGCGCTGGCCATTCTCGTTCATTTTCCCAGTGCCGAACTGACCCAAGCAGGTGGGCCAGGAATTGTAATCGACACCCACTCTGGCGTTGAAATCGCCGGCGATGAACAGTAGTTCTCTGTCGGGAATTCTCCTTATAGCAGCACTGAGGTCGTCATAAAACTTGTCTTTTGCTTCTGCTGTGGATGCCAAAGTTGGTGCGTAGGCACTGATTAGACTGACTGGTCCTGAGGTAGTTTGGAGTCGGAGAGACAGGATTCGCTCTGTTCCTTCTGCTGGTGGGGTTATAGATCCCAATAATCTGTTTCTAACTGCGAATCCCACGCCGTGTTCTCTGACCTCGTCTGATGGTTTGCCCTGCCAGAACAGGGTGAAGTCTCTCTCCCTCACAGATCCTGTTTCTGGGAGCCTGGTTTCTTGAAGGGCGACGATGTCCATCTGCAGTCTGCTCAGTTCTCTGTCGATGACGGCTGTCTTGCGAGCATCATTTACTTCTTGCAGATCGTCAGAAAAGCCTGGTGTCATTGTCCTTACGTTCCATGTGCCCAATTTCAGGGCGGGAGTTTTCGTTTTTCTGTTGCCTGGTGCACAGTTGTCGATCCGCTTGTCGGTTTTCACCCTAAACCCCACGCACCCAGTGAGGCTAACGGACCGTGGCGGGGCAGCACCTTACTGGCTGGGGGCTGCCCAGCTTAAGGCGGGCGGTAGCTGCCCAGTGAGATGCGATGACCTCTCCCACCGTCGGAAGCAGCCCCTGGCGTCTGACTCTACGCCAATTGAGTATGCAGACTTAAAACCGGTAAACTGCTACTTCCCGTGTTTAGTCGACGCTACAAAGCGAAGCTGGAGTGACCTCTCCAGAGCGCAAGGCCTGGGTAAGTAAGTGTGGAGGGCAAGCTGTTACAACATACTGACAAGGTAAATCAGTCATGACGTTACAGGGTCTATGGATCAACATATTGACATGGTAAATCAGTCATGACATTACATGGTCTATGGATCAACAACATACTGACATGGTAAATCAGTCCTGACGTTACAGTGTCTATAGATCAACAACATACTGACATGGCAAATCAGTCATGACGTTACTGGGTCTATAGATCAACAACATACTGACATGGTAAATCAGTCGTGATGTTTGGTCAGCTCGTTATCGTCATCTTTGGTAACACATTGTTTCCCACAGGGTTCTGTATTGGGGCCTCTTCTCTTCGCTATATACTTACAGCCGCTTAGCTCTGTTATCAGACAGTCAGGACCTGATCACTTTGGTTTTGCGTCTGTAGCTGAGGTGTGACAGGAAGCTAACACTGGCGGGCTACAGCAAAAGGAGAAGTATGGCAGAGAGTCCTGTTGTAGATGTGGAGTGACAGGTGTTGTGCCAACTATCTGTCTGATAGGAAATAAGAGGGAATCAGGGAGAATTTTAAATATTAACTAAGCAACATAACTCTTGAGAGTGACGGAGTTATATCCCATGTAGAATTTCTCAAATCCAACACAGTTTGCGCTACCCATTCATGGGAGATAACTCCGTGACTCTTAAGAGCTATGTTGCTTAGTTAATATCTCTCTGATATCTTCGTTTTTAATCTTGTCTGTTTTGGTCTTGCTTGTTCTCTTCTGAGACATCTCACGTCACAGGTTGTCATCTTTGGCTCAAGTTTTTGTTTAATGTCCAGGTTTTGCGCTGGTACCTGCTGTGTGTTTGTTTGTGATCTTACGCTTGACAAAGGCCAATTGGCCGAAAATTTGTGCCTGTACAGGTGCAAATTTTCGCCCACCTAGCCTTTGTCAAAGCTGTCTTGTCTTGTTGTATTAAATACGCGTTCTTATTGTTTTTACGTGTTTTTTCTTCTTCTCGTTCTTGCACTGGTAAGTCAGTGCGGGCAAAGCACAGTCAAGGGCACACTACCATTTCTTTGCTGATGACTCACAGCTGCACCACTGCACGTTCCTGAGATATATCTCAAGCTCTGCTGTTGAAATAAAAAAAAAAACACCATTGACAATACAGCTGCCTGGAAACTAACCTACTAACATGAACATTGATTGAAAAAGGGCATGTCAAGAAGCAGATAATCAAATTTAAAAGTAAACTTGAAGACAATGCTTATTTCAAACTGCACGGCACCCTTCAGCAAATCTGCAAGGAATCATGTACGTTCCTTGATCAATCCCTATCGATGGAAAGTCATGATGATAAAGGTTTAGGACTCCAGCTTCATAGAATAATCAAGATTCGCCCATTTTCTTTCTCCTAATCCCACAAGCAAGCTGTGTGAGTCTTTCGTTCTTTCCACATTAGATTACTTCTATCTGTTATAGCTGGACTTACTAATGACGAGATACACGAAGCACTACAGCGAATTTAAAACAAGTGTGACTGCCCGCGTTCAAGCAGATAACAGAAAAAACACAAACACAGAATCAGAGCGCGTATTCAATACAACCAGACAAGACAGACGCAAATTTTGGCCAACTGGCCTTTGTCAAGATTAAACGTAAGATCACAAACGAACAAACAACAAAATACAAAAATTAGGAGAAAAAGGCTGAAACTTCCCTGTTGCTTCGTCCTATTTTCCCACTGGGCAAAGCACAGGGAAGTGCAGGTCGACTTGTGTGGGGCTGTGTAGATCTGTCATAATTATTGATATTATGATTCAGTTTTACATCAGCACCCACCTCAGGTGAAATCGCCGACGGGGATAACCATCCCAGGGAAGTGGGGGAATGGAGACCTATCTAATCCTATACTGACACCACCAGAACAACAACGAGAAGGCCAGTTTTACATGTAATGTAGGGCACCCCGGGATTCGAACCCACAACCATCAGCATGTGAATCCGACTCTCAACCAACTGAACTACTGAGGCCCGTTTTATTATATTTTGTTTGTTTGTTTGTTTGTTTGGAGTTTAATGTCTGCACCCAGATAAGTGATACGGCAGACGGGTTCGTTACGAACCACTTAAAAATTGCACATAAAATATGCTGTATTTTATGAATTTTTTTTTTTATTATGTTTTCATTATGTTATTATTTTTATTCTCCTCCTCCTCCTCTCCTCATTATTATTATTATTATTATTATTATTATTATTATTATTATTATCATCACATTTCATTATGTTGTTATTATCATTATGATATCCTCCTCATATCCTCCTTGCTGATTTTATCGCAGATGAGCATGTTGACATTGCTTTTATCACAGAGACATGGCTTAACCCCCTTGGTCACGAACCTATACATGCTAGCCTCACTCCGAGTGGTTACAGGCTTGCTTCTTTCCATCGCTCATCCCGAGGTGGCGGTATCGCCATCCTCTACAACGACTCACTCCATTCCCGCCTATCTTTCTCGCAGTCTCTGCCTTTCTCCCATCCTTCTTTCGAGCACGTTGAAGTATCCTTCCAATCCACCCCTCACCCCATCACCTTCTCCTGTGTCTATCGACCCCCACCTAGCTCTGCCAACAAACTCACCACATCCACGTTTCTCTCTGACTTTGACCAATTGCTTGACCACTACTGCCTCTTACCTGGAAATCTCATCATTCTAGGTGACATCAATGTCCACTATGACAACACTCACCGTTATGACACAAGACATATCATCAACTCTCTGTCCAATCACAATATGACTCAACACATTTCTGAACCAACCCATCAAAAAGGTCACATTCTTGACTGGATCATTTCTCGTGATCACCACAATTCCGCTACTGACAACTGCTTAGTTCTTTCTACCCGTCTAACTTCAGCCCTTCCATCTGACCACTCTGTAATTCTCTGTTCTCTCGACATTTCTCCTCCTTCCCGTACCATGCGCAGTGACTCGACGCAATCTCAAATCTATCGACCTCTCCACATTTTCATCTGATGCCTCCCGTCTCCTTTCTGAAAAGTCACATAACCTTGCCGATGAATTCTATACTACTCTCCACCATCTTCTGGACACTCATGCTCCAGCCACAACCCATCTTTTACCTGACCGCCCCCCTACCCCCTGGCTCACTCATGAGATTGCCTGTGCAAAACGTGCCCACCACAGAGCAGAGCGCCGTTGGCGCAAATCCAAACTCACTTTACACAGGCAACTTTTCCAAGCCTCTAAAACAAAAGTATCCACCCTCATTGCATCAGCAAAAACAAGCTATTTCCAAACCAAAATCCTGAATGCCTCTTCTTCAAAAGAACTCTTTACAACCATGAATCATCTCCTTGGCACACGAAAAGATTTACCTCTGCCAACAAAACATACAAATGAAGAACTCCCATCTGTATTCTCCAAGTATTTCACCACCAAAATACAAACTCTTCGTGACAGGCTTGACAGGACACCCTGTCAACCATGCCCACCTGACCCTTCCTTCTCTGGCACACCTCTTACTACTTTTACCCCAGTCTCACAAGAAGAAATTTTCAACACAATCAGATCCATGTCGTTCAAAACCTGCGAACTGGATCCTCTTCCAGGTTCTCTCTACTCCGACTGTCTCCCTACTCTCCTCCCATTCATCACTGACATCATCAACACTTCTCTTCAAACTGGAACTGTCCCAGATTCTTTCAAGTCTGCTATTGTTCACCCTCTCCTCAAGAAACACAATTTAGACCCAAATGAACTGAAAAATTATCGGCCTATCTCTAATCTCTCTTTCTTGTCAAAACTCCTTGAAAAAGTCGTCCTCAACCAACTGAACTCTAACCTGTCTGCCAACAATCTCCTCAATCCTTTCCAGTCAGCCTACCGCCAGTGCCATAGCACTGAAACTGCCCTACTACACATTCTCAACAATCTCCTCCTTGCAACTGATACTGGCAAAGTCTCTCTCCTCACACTCCTTGATCTGTCTGCAGCCTTCGATACCATTGACCATGGTATTCTCCTTTCTAGACTTCATCATACTTTTGGCATCTCTGACATTGCTCTCTCCTTCTTCCACTTCGTATTTATCAAACAGAAAACAAACTGTTCTCATCAATGGCACTTACTCTCAACCTGCATACCTGACCTGTGGTGTTCCACAAGGATCTGTCCTTGGCCCTGTTCTTTTCACTCTTTACACCTCCCCCCTGTCCACCATCATCAACTCCCACTCTATAAAACACCACTTCTATGCTGATGACACCCAACTTCAAGACAGTGACTCACCTGATAATATACAGCGCCTGTTGACTCGCACCACTGAGTGTTACTCGGACATTAAGAACTGGATGACGTTCAACAAACTTCAGCTTAATGACGACAAGACAGAAGCTATCCTCATTGGCACCCGTCAGAAACTTTCTCAGCTGCCTCCTCTTTCTCTCCCATTATGCAACACATCAGTCCCAATTTCTGATTCAGCTAAAAACCTTGGTGTCTGCATTGACTCTACACTCTCCATGAACAACTTTGTTTCTCAAACTGCCAGATCTTGCTACTATCATCTCCATCGTATAAGGCTGATCAGGAAGTATCTCTCTGTCGAAACAACTGCAAAACTCGTTCTCTCCTTCATAATGTCTCGCATTGACTATTGCAATTCACTCCTGTCTGGTCTTCCTCCCTCCACCATTCACATCCTACAGCGCATTCAAAACAATGCTGTAGCCTTGTACTCAAAAAGAAAAAAGCTGACCACATATCTCCTCTCCTGGCACAACTTCACTGGCTCCCTGTATCAAAGCGCATACAGTACAAACTAGACACCATGTGCTACAAAAGCCTCAATAACGCAGCCCCCGATTACCTGTCAAGCCTACTTGAGATCTATCTTCCCTCACGTACCCTCCGCTCTGCCTCCGATCCTCTGACTTTTCGCTTTCCACGCACTAAGCTCAATACCTATGGTCCACGAGCCTTCTCTGTTTCTGGTCCACTCTCCTGGAACAAACTTCCTCTCTCAGTCCGTCAGCAACCTACTTTTGTCTCCTTCAAGTCCGCTCTCAAAACTCACCTTTTCTCCTCCGCATAAAATCCTAACCTCACTCAACCCCCCCCCCCCCCCCCATCTGCAGCCTGTCTCCGCTCGGAGGGGAATCACATGGTCATAATATATAGGCCTAATTGTATATGCTATGCTCTCTATAATTTTCCATTGCTTTTATTATTGCTTTTATTGCTTTTATTCTTTCTCCCCATTTATAGCCATGCATGTGTGTGTGTGTGTGTGTGTGTGGTGTGTGCGTGCGTGTGTGTGCGTGCGTGCGTGCGTGCGTGCGTGCGTGGTGTCTGCTTCAGCGCTTAGATTTGATTTTATCAAGATTTTGCGCTATATAAATATTGTAATTATTATTAATTATTATTATTATCATCATGTCATCATCATTGTTATTATTACATTATATTATTGTACTTATCATCAGTATTATCATTTTTCTTCACGGTTAAAAATGAATTAAAAAAAAAGGTGAAAAAATCATTTTTCTGTCTTACATGTCATCCCGATAGCTATAAAGAGTAACTCTAGTTTTACACAGTAAACAGGTAAAGGTTGTAGATGGTAGATGTCTCGCTTCTATCCCTTTACTGCTTCTGAGGGTCACATATCTCTTCACAGCTGAAAGAATGGAGACCAGATTTCTCACATTATTGTCCATCCAGATACGTTGCACCTGTGAATACAGACTGGAAGTCGAGGGAAAGTCGTGGCAGTAGTGGTTGTGTGGTGGTGGTGGTGTGGTGATGGTGGTGGTGTGTGTGTGTGTGGGGAGAGGGGGCTCTATCTGTAAGCCACCCATGCGAGGAGATGTGCAGGCGATATGAGCTAATGTCTTGTGCCAACACCTAGAGATGAACGGACAGACATGGCGTCTGACAGGGAGGACAGATAACTCTGACCTCCTAGCCAAGGTGGTCACTAATAGGTATGCTCTCCCTTATCTACGCCTTGTGAAAGTTGCATTCCGATAGTAGCGCCGACCGTAAAAGTAGACAGCGTGTGCCAGTGTGCATGTCCTACACTTTTCTCACTTGACGTCTCGCCTGCGGTAGGGAAGAATTTTGGGGAAGAGGGGAGGGTGGGTGGGTGGGTCTGACTGTCATGATTGACACACGTGTGATTAGAACATTGAGAAGAATGATAGGATGGCTTCATTTGATGCTGTGCGATGAATGAATGACTGGCTCTCTCTGTCTGTCTGCCTCTGCCTCTGTCTGTTTCTGTCGGTCTCTCTGTCTGTCTGTCTGCTTCTGTCGGTCTCTCTGTCTGTCTGCCTCTACCTCTGTCTGCTTCTGTCGGTCTCTCTGTCTGTCTGCCTCTACCTCTGTCTGCTTCTGTCGGTCTCTCTGTCTGTCTGCCTCTACCTATGTCTGCTTCTGTCGGTCTCTCTGTCTGTCTGCCTCTACCCCTGTCTGCTTCTGTCGCTCTCTCTGTCTGTCTGCCTCTACCTCTTGTTCTGTCGATGTCTCTGTCTGTTGCCTCTGTCTGCTTCTGTCAGTCTCTCTGTCTGTCTGTCTCTGCCTCTGTCTGCTTCTGTCGCTCTCTCTGTCTGTCTGCCTCTACCTCTGTCTGTTTCTGTCAGTCTCTCTGTCTGTCGGCCTCTGCCTCTGTCTGTTTCTGTCACTCTCTCTGTCTGTCTGTCTACCTCTGTCTGCTTCTGTCGGTCTCTCTGTCTGTCTGCCTCTGCCTCTGTCTGTCTGTCTCTGTCTGTCTGCCTCTGCCTCTGTCTGTTTCTGTCAGTCTCTCTTTTGTCTTACCTCTGTCTGTTTCTGTCAGTCTCTCTGTCTGTCTGTCTCTGCCTCTGTCTGCTTCTGTTGGTCTCTCTCTCTGTCTGCCTCTGCCTCTGTCTGTTTCTGTCAGTCTCTCTGTCTGTCTGCCTCTGCCTCTGTCTGCTTCTGTCAGTCTCTCTGTCTGTCTGTCTGCCTCTGTCTGTTTCTGTCAGTCTCTCTGTCTGTCTGTCTCTGCCTCTGTCTGTTTCTGTCGGTCTCTCTGTCTGTCGGCCTCTGCCTCTGCCTGTTCTGTTGCTCTCTCTGTCTGTCTGTCTGCCTCTGTCTGCTTCTGTCGGTCTCTGTGTCTGTCTGTCTCTGCCTCTGTCTGTTTCTGTCAGTCTCTCTGTCTCGTCTGCTCTCTGTTTCTGTCAGTCTCTCTGTCTGTCTGCCTCTACCTCTGTCTGCTTCTGTCGGTCTCTCTGTCTGTCTGTCTCTTGCTCTGTCTGCTTCTGTCGGTCTCTGTCTGTCTGCCTCTACCTCTGTCTGTTCTGTCAGTCTCTCTGTCTGTCTGTCTGCCTCTGTTTCTGTCAATCTCTCTGTCTGTCTGCCTCTACCTCTGTCTGTTTCTGTCGGTCTCTCTGTCTGTCTGTCTGCCTCTGTTGTTCTGTCAGTCTCTCTGTCTGTCTGCCTCTACCTCTGTTTCTGTCAGTCTATCTGTCTGTCTGTCTGCCTCTGTCTGTTTCTGTCGGTCTCTCTGTCTGTCTGTCTCTGCCTCTGTCTTGTCTGTTCGTCTCCTCTCGTCTGTCTGTCTACCTCTGTCTGTCTGTCGTCTCTCTGTCTGTCTCTTCTGCCTCTGTCTGTCTGTCTCTGTCTGCTGTCTGCCTCTGCCTCTGTCTGTTTCTGTCAGTCTCTCTGTCTGTCTGTCTACCTCTGTCTGTTTCTGTCGTCTCTCTGTCTGTCTCTGCCTCTGTCTGCTTCTGTTGGTCTCTCTGTCTGTCTGCCTCTGCCTCTGTCTGTTTCTGTCAGTCTCTCTGTCTGTCTGCCTCTGCGTCTGTCTGCCTTCTGTCTGTCTCTCTGTTCTGTGTCTGTCTGCTGCCTCTGTCTGTTTCTGTCAGTCTCTCTGTCTGTCTGTCTGCCCTGTCTGCCTTCTGTCTGTCTTCTGTCAGTCCTCTCTGTCTGCTTCTGTCGTCCTCTGTCTCTGCCTTGTTTTCTGTTGTCTCTCTCTGTCTGTCTGTCTGCCTCTGTCTGCTTCTGTCGGTCTCTGCTGTCTGTCTGCCTCTCGCCTCTGTCTGTCTGCTTTCTGTGTTGTCAGTCTCTCTGTCTGTCTGTCTGCCCTCTGTTTCTGTCAGTCTCTCTGTCTGTCTGCCTCTACCTCTGTCTGCTTCTGTTGTCTCTCTGTCTGTCTGCTCTGCCTCTGTCTGCTTCTGTCGTCTCTCTGTCTGTCTGCCTCTACCTCTGTCTGTTCTGTCAGTCTCTCTGTCTGTCTGTCTGCCTCTGTTTCTGTCATCTCTCTGCTGTCTGCTCTACCTCTTCTGTTCTGTCGGTCTCTCTGTCTGTCTGTCTGCCTCTGTTTCTGTCGTCTCTCTGTCTTCTGCCTCTACCTCTGTTCTGTCAGTCTCTGTCTGTCTGTCTGCCTCTGTCTGCTTCTGTCGTCTCTCTGTCTGTCTGCTCTGCTCTGTTGCTTCTGTCGGTCTCTCTGTCTGTCTGCCTCTACCTCTGTCTGTTTCTGTCTGTCTCTCTGTCTGTCTGCCTGCCTCTGTCTGTTCTGTCAGGTCTCTCTGTCTGTCCTCTGCTCTGTCTGCTGCTTCTGTCGTCTCTCTGTCTGTCTGCCTCTGCCTCTGTCTGCTTCTGTCGAGTCTCTCTGTCTGTCTGCCTTACTTCTGTCTGCTTCTGTCAGTCTCTCTGTCTGTCTGTCTACTTCTGTTTTTCTGTCGTCTTCTTCTGTCTGTCTGTCGTCTTGTGTCCAGTCTGTCGTCTCTGTGCTGTCTGTCTGTTGCTGTCTGTTCTGTCAGCTCTTGTCTGCGTCTCGCTCTGTCTGCTTCTGTCAGTTCTCTGTCTGTCTGCCTACGCTCTGTTGCTTCTTAGTCTCTCTGTCTGTCTGCCTCTGTGCTCTGTCAGGTCTCTCTGTCAGTCTTGCTTCTGTCTCTTCTCTGTCCTCTTGTCTGTCGTCTGTCTGCTCTGTCACTGTCTGTTCTGTCGTCTGCTCTGTCTGTCTGCCTCTGCCTCTGTCTGCTTTTCTGTCGGTCTCTCTTCTGTTGTCTGCCTCTGCTCTGCTTTCTGTCGTCGCTCTGTCTGTCTGCCTCTACCTCTGTCTGCTTCTGTTGGTCTCTCTGTCTGTCTGCCTCTGTCTGCTTCTGTCAGTCTCTCTGTCTGTCTGCCTCTACCTCTGTCTGCTTCTGTCAGTCTATCTGTCTGTCTGCCTCTGCCTCTGTCTGCTTATTTACTTGTTTATATGCTTGCTTGCTTACTTTCTTGCTTGCTTATACTTACTTACTTGTTTATTGCTTGCTTGCTTACTTATTGTTTATATGCTTGCTTGCTTACTTTCGTGCTTGCTTGCACTTACTTACTTATACTTACTTACTTACTTACTTATCTATTTCTTCTTTTCTTCCCTCGGAAGTGGATGACAGACTGGCGGGGCTGTGATTAAGGAAATGTTGTCTTCACCTTGTTGATAGACAGCTGAGGCTTTGTGCATTGACTGGGTTGGGGGTGGGGGGTGGGGCTTTCTGTGATATGAGACGAGTTTACACAGAGGGCTAGTTGTGTTTTGATTCAGACCTGTAATCATTTATCTATTTACTTTATATATCTGTTCGTTTCTTTGGCGATAAGATTTATCAGATATTCGTTTGTATGTGACCAAGATTGTTCCAAAGATAGACTTATGCAATACTAGTATACAAATGTAGACGAGGTAAAATCTAGGTTAGGTAGGACATCAGGACCTGGCCAGCTCATGGGTTTACGTGCAGGCTTAAGGCTTGTTCCATGATCACCATACAGATGGCACCTGTGATGTTAGTACATATGGAATTCATTCCCAGCGCGGAGACTTCATCTTGAGAAACTGAAACTGAATCTATGGTGACCTACAGTCTGTCACCAGAAACAATGATCTATAGCTGTCTCTTCCAACGTGTCCAACTGATATCAACGGGCTCTAGATCAAGTCTGCAGACGTCACTGTATTGCTGCATGCAGTAGGTGCCTTGTGGGCCGGGGTTTGCACCAAGCTCTCTGTACAGGATTTCTTTTTTGCCATTCTGCAAAGTCAGAACAAAACTGAGGCAACTGAAATGTGGTTTCTAAGAAGAATGTTGAGAATTCCATGGACAGCAAAGACAATAAGCGAGACAGTCTTGAAGGAGGCAGACACAAAAAGATCATTGATAAAGAAGATTAGGGGAAGACAAGCAATATTCATAGGTCATTTTTATAAGGAAAGAGGAATTCGAAAACATGGTCACAACAGGAAAGCTTAAGGGAAAGAGAACACCAGGTAGACCCAGGGAGAAAATATTGGACGGACTTGCAGAGTGGCTGAAGACAGACAGGTGTGAGGTGTACTTGCAGCGATAGGGGATAGATTGTGTGAAGGGCCATGATCGCCAACGCCATACGCAGGCACATGATGATGATGACCACCTGAAAACCATGTCCGTCTATACCTGTGCAAAAGAATGTGCTTGTTGCTGTCCTTGTCCCATGTGCTGTGCATGGGGTCTTAGTTTATCATCTCATCCGACAGACCAGCACCCAGACCACTACTGACGGTTCAGCAAAGGAAGTAGAAAAGTCCCCGCCACTGAGAATCGGCCAGTGGCCTGTTCACACCCAGACAGGTGCTTTAACTCTTTCAGCACTGAGCCTCCACGTGGTGGTCATAGTGTAAAGCAGCCACGTAAAGAGAAATAATGAGATAACGTTTGGTAATGCCATAGCCCTTATTCTATCATCTTTTCTGTTCCAACATCTGAACGGTTTCAACTGCATTGATCCTACAATGCTCAGTCCAGTTCCACAACACATAATTGAACTCAACTCATTCAGCTTAGTCGTAGTACCTGGAAGCCCACGGGAACCAGAGATGTCAAGCTGCCATAGGGTCACTTATTAGAGGAGACCCCGCACTACTGACTGCTGGGTCACTTTGGTGGTGTTGATCAGTGCCTATTATGATCAAACTTATCCAGGACGCTATCTAGTAAGCCCCATGTTACTGATAGTAATGGTTCAGTCGTGAGGAGCCAGACCCGTGAGAAGCCCCAGGTAAGAAAACCACAACCATCCCTCCAACAAGAACCTTCATGACCCGCTGACACTAAAGATCATCATCCTCATCATCATATGCTCTGCCGCATGGCGTTGGCGATTATTGCCCTCCATATTTTCTCCATGGGTCTACCTGGTGTTCTCTTTCCCTCCAGCTTTCCTGTTGTGACTAGGTGCTCCATTTCCCCTTTCCTCATAAAATGGCCTATAAATGTTACTTGTCTTTCGTAATTTTCTTTATTAATGATTTTCTTTGTCTGTCTCGTTTGTTTTCTTTGCTGTCCAAGGAACTCTCAACATTCTTCTTAGAAACCACATTTCGGCTGCCTCAGTCTTGTTCTAACTTTGTGTGTTGACTGTTCACGCCTCACAACCGTTATAACAGTATCGGTTCTATGCAACATCAAGAACTGTCTTCCTGATGTTAATTGATAGGCATTTGTTGGTAAGAATGCTTTCATCTTCTTGAATGATGTTTTGGCTTGACCGATTCTGCTGGCTATTTCTGATGTGCATCTGCCATCTGGTGAGATGACAGTTCCCCGATATTTAAACTTATCAAACTGTCTCAAAGTTGTGCCATTTCCTGCTATTTTGCATGAGGGGATTTCATATTTTTTACTGATTACCGTGACTTCCGTCTTCTTTGTATTTAGCTCCAACTCTTTATTTTTTGCACAAGGTTTTCTTCTATTATTAATATATTCACAAAGTTTTTGTATGTCCCTTTCATTTTCTGCAGTTAGCACGGTGTCATCTGCGTAACGAATGTCGTTTATCATTTTTCCTACAAGGTTTGTCTCAGGGCATTCGTCTTGGCTTCTCATGATGAAGCTGAGGTCACGTCATCCCTAGGTGACAGTATGAATGGCCACAAAGTCTGTGACACTTTTCACCACGGTGTTTTGTTCTTTCATTTCTTTTTCTTAAGAGTGGTTTTCCGTGTGCAAGTTGGTCCTACTCTCAACGGGAGGAACGCGTTTATAGCAGAGCTGCACTCATCATCATCATCATCATCATCATCATCATCATCATCATCATCATCATCATCATCATCATCATCATCATCATCATCATCATCATCATCATCATCATCATCATCATCATCATCATATGATGATGTGCCCTGCAGCATGGCGTTGACAATCATGGCCCTCCATATGCATCTATCCCTTGTTGCCGCAAGCACCTCTTCCACCCTCTCTGTCTTCAGCCACTCTGCAAATCCGTCCAATATTTTCTCCCTGGGTCTGCCTGGTGCTCTCTTTCCCTCCAGCTTTCCTGTTGTGACCAAGTGCTCTAATTCCCCTTTCCTCATAAAATGGCCTATAAATATTGTTTGTCTTTTCCTAATCTTCCATATGAACGATCTTCTTGTGTCTGCCTCCATCAAGACTGTCTCGTTTGTTTTCTTTGCTGTCCATGGAACTCTCAGCATTCTTCTTAGAAAACACATCTCGGCTGCCTCAATCTTGTTCTGGCTTTGTTTTTTGACTGTCCACACTTCACAACCGTATAATACTATCGGTTGTATATAACATTCAGGAACTTCTTCCTGATGTTAACTGATAGGCATTTGTTGGTAACATTGCTGTTTTGGCTTGACCGATTCTGCTGGCTATTTCTGATGTAATATGCCGTGTGGTGAGATGACCGTTCCCAGATATTTGAATTTATCAACCTAGAGCTGCACTGCTGTTCTTTTTTTCTAAGTATATTTGTGTTTTCCTGTGGCTGTGGATATTTGTACAGGGGGTGGCTCTATTGCTTTGGGTTCTTTTCCCAAAGCGCGTTGTGCATACGAGACTTATTTTATCTGAAAGACTAGCTCAAACACCCATACTCAAGATTTTGAATTGGGAGTGAAGTTCAGGTTTCTCACATCTTTAATTGGTGCTTTATCTATTGACCAGTCACAATACAATGCAATACATGTACATTTGCAATACAATATAATACAATACAATACAATACAATACAGTACAGTACAGTATAGTACAGTACAATACAATACAATACAATACAAACGCAATGCAACCAACACAAGACAACGCGATACGATACAATACAACACAACACGAATGGCAATACTGTACAACGCAGTACAAATATATGATGCTATTCACTTCAATAATATAATAAGATTTATATTTATTTCCCTTTGAATGATTTTTTTCATTCATTATTCTGGAACCTTTTGTGTGTGGGGCGCGCGCGCGCGCGCGCGCGTGTGTGTGTGTGTGCGCAGAAACTAGACTTTCAACAACAACAAGAAAGAAAGAAAAAGAAAAAAAAAAGTAATGTCTTACATAAATGTTGACCAGAACAACTTATCATAACGTATAGAAAGGTTAAACAGTTTACACATAGTTTTATTGCAACAACTTTAACCAAGTTATATACTCATGCCACTTTTGGTTTTGCATTTACTGTTGCTTTTTTGTTTGTTTGTTTGTTTGTTTGTTTTAATTTTGTGTGTGTGTGTATGTGTGTGTGCGTACGTGTGTGTGTGTGTGTGTGTGTGTGTGTGTGGTGTGTGTGTATGTGTATGTGTGTGGAGTGTGTGTGTGTGTATGTGTTGAGTAGATAGAGAGAGGTGTAGTGAAGAGTGTGTGTGTGTGTGTGTGTGTGTTGTGAGTGATTCAAAAATGATGTTGTTAGTATGTCAGTGAGATTATTTATGTAACAGCGTTGTGAGTAACTGAGAATAGCGCTATACAAAAGCTATTTATTATTATTCTTATTAATTATGGGGATGGTTGTGCTGCTGTTGTTATTTCATCGCTTTCTGTTACTGGATGAATAGCAAATAAATCTTCGACGATGAATGGCTCAGACGTTATCAGTCGTTCTCTTTCTGTAAGGCCTGTTACAAGGAAACAGACCGCGCATCAGCTTCAGGAATTCCTTTCTGAACCGGCTACCTGTCAGACAGTACAGATAAAAGTTCATGGAATAGTTGAAAAAGTCGATACATTGAGTTACACCAGTAACATAGTCTGATAATATTTTACCTTTTACACCCTCACTGCTGTCAACAAGTAAAGGGATTATCACACCCCTGATGTCTGAGGGAAAGGTGAAGACCAGAAGGCAACAGAAATAACCAGAGCTGTTAGAGTGATGGAGTTCACTTTTTTCTCTCTCTCACTCTGCTGTGTGTCTGTGGTAGCAAACTGGTCACCAGCTTCCTTCACTGACGTCCTTAAGTTCACCACCAGCACGAGTTGCTGACCATCATGAAGATGAAAGGCAGTGCAGAAGACAGTGCAAGTTCAACTTTGGACCACAGTATACCATAAATTCCACGTGATATTCTTTGATTCTACAAACCCCACCTGAAACTCCGAAATCCATAAGAAAGTGACAGCAAGACACGCTGAAAAAGATGACAATGCCCACAATGATGGCCCAGGATGTCTTTGCTGTACACATCACGTTCACACGATGTGGCCACACCACAGACATGGCCCTGTGTGTCACCATCACCACCACAAGCCAAGCCGAGCAGTTAGCAGCTATGTATATGAGGAACAAACCAATCCTGCACACAACGTCATTAAGGTCAAGCAGATAGAACCCTAGCATCACCTTGATCAACCCCTGAAGTGTTCCTATGACATTAAAACAGAGATCAGACATGGCTAGACACAGGAAATAACGGTCCAAGGAGGAACGTCTGTCTTGCAATCGATGAATAATGATGATAACCATCACGTTGCCAAACACACCCAGGCAAAAAGTGAGAGGCCAACACACAGGCAAAACCTTCCATGATTATAACGAATGGCATTGAGTCAAAGTCATTGAGTTTGTTGAAGAGACAGAGTCACCTGTTGTGATATTAGACACAGTCATCATCAAGTGTCTTCCATTTCTCTTCTCCATGGTTGTGGGGAAAAACCAGCTGGTCCTTGTGAAATCTGCACTCACAACACACTTTGAAGATAACTCTTTCTGCTTTTAATATAATCTACGTAAATGATCATTAGTGATTTTGCTGGATTGATCCATTTTCAATATGGATTGTTGGGGATGGTTAATTAGGAAAAGATGTGTGTAGAAATCAATGATGGCCACATGTCACATTCATAAACTCCACAGCTGTGAACTTCATCACATTTACCTGTCCACCTGTACTGTCCACCTGTCTCACCTGTCTCACGTGTCCGCGTCACCGAGTTCGGTGTTGGCCGCTGTACATCTGGATGCCACCATCTCCCTTCAGGCCGCTTTGTCTTGACTTTTGTGAACAATTTCTTGAATATTTAGGCCACTGATGTTGGTTATGTTCTCGATGTATGAGACTGGGGGTCTGCCTTTCTTCCTTTTTGACACTGTTTTTCCTTGAAAGATATTGGAAACAGCATTCAAGAAGACTAAAAGCATTCTTATCAACAAATGTCTATGAATTAACATCACGAAGAGAGTTTTTCAATGTTTTATAGAACCGATAATGTTATACGGTTGTGAGGTGTGGACAGTCAACAAGCAAAGCCAGAACAAGACTGAGGCAGCTGAAGTGTGGTTTCTAAGAAGAACGTTGAGAGTTCCATGGACAGCAAAGAAAACAAACGAGACAGTCTTGATGGAGGCAGACACAAGGAAATCATTCATAAGGAAGATCAGGAAAAGACATGCAACATTTATAGGCCATTTTATGAGGAAAGGGGAATTAGAGCACCTGGTCCCTACAGGAAGCTGGAGGGAAAGAGAGCACCAGGTAGACCGAGGGAGAAAATATTGGACGGACTTGCAGAGTGGCTGAGGACAGAGAGGGTGGAAGATGTGCATGCGGCAACAAGGGATAGATGCATATGGAGGGCCATGATCGCCAATGCCACCTGGCAGGGCACTTGATGATGATGATGATGATGATGATATTGAAAACCCAATCTCACTCAACACAAGAGAAGTGAACACATTTAGTGTGTAAATGTTTTACAATTCATACAAAACCGTACCAGTCAGGCGACAATGGTTGGTTTACTCGTCGCCTGAACTTGCGTGTTACTGTATCCTAGAGACAGGGATTAAGAGTCCTGTGTAATGATGCCACTCATCACTTCCATCACAAAGTAGGATATTTGCATACTTGCATATTTGAATTATTTTGCTGCTGCTGTTACTGCTGCGCTGCATGTCATGACTGATGATCATGATGATCATCATGCATGCATCCATACCCTGATGATCATCATGATGTTGAGAATGATGACGAGATTATGATGATCATTGATGATATTGTGATCATGATGATGTTGATGTTGATGATGAAGATGGTGATAACGATGATTGTTTACATTGCCTGCCTACTTGTTTACACATCACAATATCAATATCTGCATGTATTCTACGACCGAGTCTTCTGTATGCTATATTTGGCTCTTTGTCCAATTGTGCATGACTTGACATTGCTTAACTGTTGTCATCAGTATACAGTAAGATGTCAACACGCTAAAAAAAAACAAAACATGTAGCTCACACTCTCAGACCTGACGTTCTGGTTACAGTCACCAGCCCAGAGTTGTCTTCAACACTTTCAGTCTTCCTTTACTGGCTTCAAGTTTATCTTTATAAATAGACAGACCCACGATGATAGGTGATAAAATATAATTGCATTTTAATTTTTTATACTGTGTAGGTTTGTTGGTAAGCATCGCAAAGAAAGAAATGTTCATTTTCGGTATGACACCAATTTTACGGCAGCGGTGATTTATTAGTTTCAGTTTGTAAATGAATCACTGACGTAAATGAATGTCGTAAATAATGCAATAAAAGCTTGAAGTCATTGAAAGTCAGACACACACACGCACGCGCGCGCGCGCGCGCACACACACACACACACGCACACACTTACACTTACACACACACACACACACACACACAAAGAGAGAGAGACACACACACACACACACACACACTCACACACTCAACAAACTAGCACACACACACACACACACACACACACACACACACAGGCACACACATACATACACACACACGCACGCACGCACATCCACAAGACACACACACATACACATACACGCACTCACACCCAACAAACTCTCTCTTGTCTCTCTGTCTCTGTCTGTCTGTCTTCTCTGCCTGTCTTGTTTTGTTGTCTGTCTGTCTGTCTGTCTGTATGTATGTATGTCGCTCTCTCTCTCTCTTTCTCTTTCTCTCTCTCTCTCTTCTCTATCTATCTATCCACCTATCTGTCTGTCTGACATTCTCTGTCTATCTGCCTGTCTGTCTATTTGTCCTCCTCTCTCTCTCTCTCTCTCTCTCCCGTGGCTGTCGTGTATGTGTGTGTGTGTGTGCGTGTGTGTTTGCAGTGCAGACCAGTTTGTGATAAAAGTATGGATGCACAATTGAAGTTTCCAATTCGAACGTTTTCCTCACTTTGCTTCAGAAGGTGTAGAAGATACAGTTATACAGATCAATATATGACTGGTAAATATAAGCCTGAAGACAACGAACCGCGTGTGTATGTAACACCAGTCTGTAAGATACATACGATCAATACAGTTCACCTTACTGATGGTACTACTTGTGTGGTACGGCGTCTGTGTGACAACCACAAAACAGCTGTAATTCTAGAGAATGTGATAATATTGTAGTCTGTGCCTATCTGTTGTGTACTCCACATCATGTTCCCATGACTACCTCACTGTGATAATATTGTAGTCTGTGCCTATCTGTTCTGTACTCCACATCATGTTCCCATGACTACCTCACTGTGATAATATTGTTGTCTTACTGTGCACAACAGCCGAACACCTTGTTGTAGAGGGGTCAAATTTTCGACTTTAATGTCTTTCTCAAGTAAAATCAGAATGTCCACTCATGGGCATAGACAACAGAATTATCACAGTGAGGTACTCCAAATCATGTTCCCATGACTACCTCACTGTGATAATATTGTTGTCTGTGCCTATCTGTTCTGTGCTCCACATCATGTTTCCATGACTACCTCACTGTGATAATATTGTTGTCTGTGCCTATCTGTTGTGTACTCCACATCATGTTCCCATGACTACCTCACTGTGATAATATTGTAGTCTGTGCCTATCTGTTCTGTACTTCACATCATGTTCCCATGACTACCTCACTGTGATAATATTGTAGTCTGTGCCTATCTATTCTGTACTCCACATCATGTGCCCAAGACTACCTCACTGTGATAATACTGTTGTCTGTGCCTATCTGTTCTGTACTCCACATCATGTTCCCATGACTACCTCACTGATAATATTGTAGTCTGTGCCTATCTGTTGTGTACTCCACATCATGTTCCCATGACTACCTCACTGTGATAATATTGTAGTCTGTGCCCATCTGTTCTGTACTCCAAATCATGTTCCCATGACTACCTCAATGTGATAATATTGTAGTCTGTGCCTATCTGTACTGTACTCCACATCACGTTCCCATGACTACCTCACTGTGATAATATTGTAGTCTGTGCCTATCTGTTCTGTACTCCACACCATGTTCCCATGACTACCTCACTGTGATAATGTTGTAGTCTGTGCCTATCTGTTCTGTACTCCACATCATGTTCCCAAGACTACCTCACTGTGATAATATTGTTGTCTGTGCCTATCTGTTCTGTACTCCACATCATGTTCCCAAGACTACCTCACTGTGATAATATTGTAGTCTGTGCCTATCTGTTCTGTGCTCCACATCATGTTCCCAAGACTACCTCACTCTGATAATATTGTAGTCTGTGCCTATCTGTTGTGTACTCCACATCATGTTCCCATGACTACCTCACTGTGATAATATTGTTGTCTGTGCCTATCTGTTCTGTACTCCTCATCATGTTCCCATGAATACCTCACTGATAATATTGTAGTCTGTGCCTATCTGTTGTGTACTCCACATCATGTTCCCATGACTACCTCACTGTGATAATATTGTAGTCTGTGCCTATCTGTTCTGTACTCCACATCATGTTCCCATGACTACCCCACTGTGATAATATTGTTGTCTGTGCCTATCTGTTCTGTGCTCAACATCATGTTCCCAAGAGTACCTCACTGTGATAATATTGTTGTCTATGCCTATCTGTTGTGTACTCCACATCATGTTCCCATGACTACCTCACTGTGATAATATTGTAGTTTGTGCCTATCTGTTGTGTGCTCCACATTATGTTCCCATGACTACCTCACTGTGATAATATTGTAGTCTGTGCCTATCTGTTGTGTGCTCCACATTATGTTCCCATGACTACCTCACTGTGATAATATTGTAATCTGTGCCTATCTGTTCTGTACTCCACATCATGTTCCCATGAATACCTCACTGTGATAATATTGTAGTCTGTGCCTATCTGTTCTGTACTCCACACCATGTTCCCATGACTACCTCACTGTGATAATATTGTAGTCTGTGCCTATCTGTTCTGTACTCCACATCATGTTCCCATGACTACCCCACTGTGATAATACTGTTGTCTGTGCCTATGTGTTCTGTGCTCCACATCATGTTCCCAAGACTACCCCACTGTGATAATATTGTTGTCTGTGCCTATCTGTTCTGTACTCCACATTATGTTCCCATGACTACCCCACTGTGATAATATTGTTGTCTGTGCCTATCTGTTCTGTGCTCCACATCATGTTCCCAAGACTACCTCACTGTGATAATATTGTTGTCTATGCCTATCTGTTCTGTACTCCACATCATGTTCCCATGACTACCTCACTCTGATAATACTGTTGTCTGTGCCTATCTGTTCTGTACTCCACATCATGTTCCCATGACTACCTCACTGTGATAATATTGTAGTCTGTGCCTATCTGTTCTGTGCTCCACATCATGTTCCCAAGACTACCTCACTGTGATAATATTGTTGTCTATGCCTATCTGTTGTGTACTCCACATCATGTTCCCATGACTACCTCACTGTGATAATACTGTTGTCTGTGCCTATCTATTCTGTACTCCACATCATGTTCCCAAGACTACCTCACTGTGATAATATTGTAGTCTGTGCCTATCTGTTCTGTACTCCACATCATGTTCCCAAGACTACCTCACTGTGATAATATTGTAGTCTGTGCCTATCTGTTGTGTACTCCACACCATGTTCCCAAGACTACCTCACTGTTTCAAGTTGTGTGGCTAGCTCTGTATTCACTGCTGTCATAGTGAGTTTAGTTTTGATTTCTACTGCCACCTCCTTGCTTGTAGCGACATCTACATCAAAAGTTTTTGCTGTCATTGTTGGAAGGAGTTGATGGCATTTCTCATACCACAGAAGTTATGGAGGCACTTAGGCATTTCTCATACCACAGAAGGTATGGAGGCACTTAGGCATTTCTCATACCGCAGAAGGTATGGAGGCACTTAGTCAATCTCTCAGGCTTCATGATTTGACATTGTAATGTTCGACACTGAGAGGACTAGAACAGGACTCCACCAAAATGAGCCAATATCTGTATTAGAAGTAGTATTTGGGGTTCAGCAAAAGACATTGTATAAATATTGCAATGTGATAAAATAGATTATGTTTACCTGATTAATAAAACAATATGTACGTGTTTAGACTAAAAATAGATTATGTTTACCTGATTAATAAAACAACATGTACGTATTTAGACTAAAAATAGATAATGTTTACCTGATTAATAAAACAAAAAATTTACGTGTTTAGACTAAAAATGTTTACCCGATTAATAAAACAAAATGTACGTGTTTAGACTAAAAGTAGATTATGTTTACCTGATTAATAAAACAACATGTACGTGTTTAGACTAAATAGATTATGTTTACCTGATTAATAAAACAACATGTACGTGTTTAGACTAAATAGATTATGTTTACCTGATTAATATAACAAAATTTACGTGTTTAGTACTGCTCTCTACCCCTTGAAAAAGCACTGCGTTTGTTTCTAATTTATTTTGATCATCAGTTGGAGAAAAGAAACCAAAAATGTTCGTAAGTGTGTGTAACTGAACTTTGTCAGATTATCATGTACGCTTTGTATGCCGTTGTTTTCATACAATTTCATACAAGTGCATATATTAGTCATAAACACTGCGTCATAGAAATATCCAAGCACACAATAACAGTTGACAAATACTGAGTAAAACGTCAACTCGCCCACTTTATTGATGAACTTGCAGACAATTGATATTGTATATTGTAGATCTGCCATTTGCTATAGAAAGGAGCAATGACAAAGGATGTGGGAAGCACTCGAATGAAGCAAAAACAAAAGAAAGAAAAGATGGCAAATTTGACATATGTCAAATGAAAAGATGTTCAACTTGTTCCCCACTCTGGAATTTCTTCTATACTGACCACCTTATTGGACACTATATTATTTATGTGTGTTTCATGTCAGGCAGGAACCTTCTTTCTGGCCATTCACTCTGTATTCAAGCACGTAAATTTAAACAATGATTTAACAGCAGTATACTGGTTTTGGTAAAGGTACCTCAAGACTCTTCCTTAGGCTTCAAGACAGAAGAAGAACTGACTGCCAGGCAGGCTACAGATCCAACAGAGGCACAACTGACATGTTATTTGTGTTACAAATACTCATAGAAGAAGCTTTTGTCACCTTCGTAGACTATAGCAAAGCATTTGATAGATTCATTCATCTCCGTCTTTTCAACACAATGATCAAAATGGGCTTTTTTTTAAATATCTCATTTCATTAATTGCCTCATCTGACAAATACCAAAAGGCTGCAATTAGATAGAAATCAGAAATGCGAATTTTTCAACATCCACAGATGAGTTAGAAAAGGTTGTATCCTTTCACCATATCTCTTTACTAGCTATACGGAACAAGTAAGAGAAATGCTGATATAGAATACATGGGTATAAAGATAGGAGGAAAAAACTTACAAACCTGAGCTATGCTGATGATACTGCGCAATTAGCAGACAGCATAACCAATATGAAAAGAAT
>CM060308.1:104057316-104124816 GCA_030674185.1 Monoplex corrugatus | reverse complement strand
AGAACAACTTATCTAATCCTATACTGACACCACCAGAACAACTTATCTAATCCTATACTGACACCATCAGAACAACAATGATGTGAAGATGGGACAGTGAGAAGGCCAATGTTAATGTATCTAATCCTATACTGACAGCACCAGAACAACTTATCTAATCCTGTACTGACAGCACCAGAACAACTTATCTAATCCTATACTGACAGCACCAGAACAACTTATCTAATCCTGTACTGACAGCACCAGAAAACTTATCTAATCCTGTACTGACACCACCAGAACAACAATGATGTGAAGATGGGACAGTGAGAAGGCCAATTTTAATATAGCACAGCCCGGGATTCGAACCCACAACCATTAGCATGTGAATCCGAAGCTCAACCAACTGAGCTACTAAGGCCCGCGAGGTGGACAATGTGCAGGAGTTAAAGTGTTAAACATTCCTTGTGCTGGTCAGGCATTCAGGCAAGCCAGAACAACGAGGAGTTCAATCACCAGCAACAGCAGAACGCACAGGCCACAATCCTATGTGAACAGCACAGAACAACGGGTTGTTCAGCAGGAGACGGACCATCAGAAGCAGAACCTAGATGGACAGGATTGCTTCTCATGGAACATCTCAGCTGAAGAGCAGTTGCCCCCAGAATCGGTCTTGTATCCAGCATGAAGACACACACAACGTGCTGAAGACCAGTTCGCCTACTCGTCCGCTGATTCGATGGAAGACTCCATCATCATAATCATCATCATCATTATCATCGTCATCATTATCATCATCATCAACAACAACAACAACAACAACATCATCATCATCAACAACAACAACAACAACAACAACAACAACAACAACAACATCATCATTACATGCCTGTATTTGAATGCCACACATTCGTTAACGCTTATCTACCCAAGGGAACTAACCATCAAACCCATTCCCTGTAAGTCAGGGCAGTAACTTCCCTTGACTACCAGACACCGGAGCACCAGACAGGTTTATACAAGACTAACGGAATTCGTCCTTATCTTTATGAATATCTCATCCCACATAATACAATAGTCCTCTTTCTCCTTCTTTTCATTCTCCTCTTCTTCTTCGACGTGCTCATCATAGTCCTCTTCTTCTGCATCTCAGTCAGTCTGTCGGTATATCACGGTTGTTTTTTTACACTGTCACTATATGATCATGTTAAATGGCCATTGGTCTATAATAACATTTTAACTAACTCAGTTTGTAACACTGTTAAATGGCCTATGTCTCCTGTCTTCTTCTCCCTGTTCCTTCTTCTCCTTCTTCCGTCTTCTCCTTGTTTCTTCCTCTCCTTCCTTCTTCTTCTCATTGTCCTTTCCTCTCCTTGTTCTTCACTCTCCTTCTTTCCTTCTCTTCCTTCTTTCTTCTCCCTTCTACCTCTCCTTTTAATGTGTGTGTGTGTATGTGTGTGTGTGTGTATGTGTGTGTGTGTGTATGTGTGTGTGTGTATGTGTGTGTATGTGTGTGTGTATGTGTATGTGTGTGTGTGTATGTGTGTGTGTGTATGTGTGTGTGTATGTGTGTGTGTGTGTCTGTCTGTCTGTCTGTCTGTCTGTCGGCCTGTCTGTCTGTCCGCTGTCTGTCTATCTGTCTGTCTGTGTGTTGAAGGTGTTGTGTCACTGCGTACCTGTTAGTGAGTTATATGTAATTGTTATTGATTTATATGTCTTATTGATTTATATGTGTTTTATTCATTTATATGTACATGTATGTGCCATCTACTTAGATTTATCTGGTATATATCTATATGTATGTATTATTGATTTGTATGTGTTGTAAATCTATATGTGCGTGTTATTGATTTATATGTGTGTTATTTAGCTTTATTTATGTCTATGTCATTGATTTATGTCTATGTGTTATTAATTTGTACGTGTTATTGATTTATAAATGAGTGTTATTTATCTATGTGTGACTATAAAACTGATTTATATGTATGTCTTATTGATTTCTGTGTTATTGATTTATGAATGTTATTTATCTATATACCTGATTGATTTACATGTATGTGTTATTGATTTTATGTAAGTGCTATTTGTTTTTATGTGTGTCATTTATTTATGTGTGTACATTATTGATGCATATGTATCTTATATTCCCATATGTGTGTTACTGATTTATTTATGTGTGTTTTTCATCTGTATATGTTTGTTGTTTGTTATTACATCAGATGATAAGCATAGTGTGGCAGCGATTGACAAAAGTTATGTGTCATCCCCAGCCTCGAAGTCTGCCCAGATTCTCTCCTGGGTCTCCGGGTGTTTTTTTCTCTCCAGTTTCCCGTTGTAACCAGGTGCCCAAATCCCCTTCCTAAAAAAATGGCCTAAAAATTTTTGCCTGTCTTTTCCTAATCTTCCTTATAAATGACTATTGTGTCTTGCCCCCCTCAAGCTGTTCGTTTGTTTTCCTTCTGTATGGAACTTCAACATTTTTGAGAAACCATTCGGTGCCTCGACTGTCTGGCTTTGCTTGCGGGACTGCCCAGCCCGACCCGTACAAAGTTTTTGTTCTATATAACATTCAAGGACTCTTTTTTGATGTTAATTGATGGATTTGTTGGTAAGAATGTTGTATCTTTTAAATGTGGTCTGGTTGGCCGTTCTGCCAGTTTTTTTCCAATGTGAATCTGCCATCTGATGAAATGATTTTCCCCAGGTATTTGAATTTTTAAACTGTGTCAAGGTTTGTCCCCATTTGTGTTATTTTGCATGGGGGATTTCTTGTTTTTTAGATCAATGACTTCGTCTTCTGTTTTTCATTTCCCAACCCCTTTTTTTCCATTGCTTTTCTGTTTCTAGTTTATTCAAAAGGTTTTGTAGGCCCCTTTCATTTCTGCAATTAAACGGTGTCATTGCGTACCGAAGTTGTTTATCATTTTCCCTCAAACCTTTTAATCCAGGGTCTTGTTTTAGGTTCTTATGATTTTTTTCGCTATATAGTGAAAAAGATTGGTGACAAAAAAACCCCCCGCTGACTCCTCTTTTGATTTTTTGAAAAGAGCTTATAGGGTTTTCTATTTATTGCAGCGTTTTTTCCCCAGTACAATTCCTGATTATTCATAGTTTTTTTCCATCGCATTGAGTCTCCCCATTTGGTTGATCAATTCATCATGTGTACCCGATCGAAAGTTGGTATAGTAAAACCAAAGCTAATTAAAAATCCTTATTCATTCAATTGACCTTTAGTAGTTTTAGGATTTTATATGGCATTAATATTTCCTTTTCCCCCTCCAAAATCCACATGTTTTCTGCTATTTTCTTTTGATTCTATTCCTTGTCCTCTCATGATTTTTCCAAAACAGGATTTTTGTTACTTGAGTCATCAAATGATGGGGAGGAGTTCGCTTTTTTAAGCCCCTGTTTTCTTTGGAGTGGAAGGGAAAATTTGTTTTGATATTTTTTTTGGGGGATTTTTCAGTTCAAAAAGGGTGCAAATTAGATAGAAATAAAAATGCCAATTTTTCAAATCCCAAAAGGTGAAATTAATAGAAATCAGAAATGGAATTTTTTTCACCCCACGATGAGTTAAAAAAAGGTTGTACCCTTTCCCCTATCTTTTTAATAGCTTATGGAAAAAAGTCAGAGAAATGTGTATAGAAGACAGGGTAAAAAGATGGGGGGAAAAACTTACAAACTGCCTATCCCGATGATATGCGCATTACCAGCGCTAACTGTCAGGCGTTTTGTTCATTTTTTTCTCTTCCCTTTCTTCTCATTTGGGGACGGGGGGTTTGGTTGGGTCATGTGTTTGGGGTTTGGGCCCAAAAATGGTCAAAACTCCCCTGTCCAGTTACGGTTTCCTGGCCTGTGTGTGGTTTTTACGTGATTTTTTCCTTGGCTGTGAAATTTTTTCGCCAACCCCGTTTTGGCCAGATGGTTTTTCTGGGTTTGGGGTTGAATTTTGGTGTTTTTGTTTATTTTTTGAAATTGTTGTGTTGGGTGTATAGAAAAGAGTTGCCCGTTTTTGTCTGGCCCCCCCCTTCTGCAATGGCGGGTTTTTAGTTGGGGGGGGGGGGGGGTTGGGCCGTTTTTTTTTCGAGGTTAAATTGAAGGGGGACTTTGTGTCTAGAAATGGAAGAAATTGTGTTTTTAAGATGTAAAAATTTTGTGTTTGTAAAAAAAGGTCAGTCGGTGTTTGGTGCCCTTTGCTACGGGGCGGGTTTTAGTTGGGTGGATAGGGCCAGTTTCTGGGGGGGGTCCCCTTGTAGATATTTTTTGTCCTTGAAGTGGGAAGAGGTTATGTTGTTTGTATTGTAACGGGTGGAATTGAGTTTGTTCCCCTTGCTCAGCGGTATGTGTTGGTGTGAGGACAGTCATTTTTGTTTGACGTTTTTATTGGAAGTTAGAGGTTGTGCTTTGTCAGGCGTGTAACCGGAGTGAATCGATTGTTCCCCCTTTGTGAGTTGATGTGTGGGTTGGGTGGTAGGTTAGTTATTGGTTCTTGGTTCGTTCGTATGTTTGAGCAAGTGAAAAAGTTTTGTGCCCCTGTCTAATCATAGCGTTTTTACCCAGGTCAGGTTCGATGGTTTGTTTTCTTGGCGTCGCCTTTGCGAAATCAGGGGCTGTTGTTTTGGGATCTTTGCTTCGTTTCAGCGTTTGTTTTAGTCAACGCCTGTTTGCCTTCCAAGTGTCGAGGATCGATAGAAACTGGGAAAACCCCGCATTGGGCTTTGTTGGACCGGATTATCCCCTTGGGGGATATGTGTTGAAGGTTTTTTCTTTTCCCCCTCATTAGGTCACGACACCGTGGGAAAAGGATTGGGCAAGCAGAATTAATTTTATGTGGTTAAAAATCATGGTTCATTTGCTTTATTTTGGGTGTGGCGTTGATTTTGTTCTAAGTGTTTGGTGTTGTTTTTGTTTTGATGATTTGAAAAGTATACAAAGTTGGTTTTGGGGTGCACCCCTTTGCAATGGTATTCTATTTTTTGATCTGGCGAATGATGCGAAAGTTGTTTGTTTGTCAGTAAATAAAATTTGTGTAACTACTTTGTCCCGGTTTTCCCTTTTTAGTTCTGAAAGGGGGGTGTTTGGCTTTTTAGGTCTGTTGTCGTCTTTCCTCCCTTCAAGCCTTTGGAGTTTGACAAAATTTTTGGCAGCGGGGGGATGGTTTTGGGGTTGGTGAATAGGTTGCGGGGTTGAAGGGTTTGGAATGAAATTTTGTGGGTGGTTGGAGGGTGTGTGCCAAAAATTTTTTGGGGGAGAAAGAAAGATTCAGTGGAAATAGGGTGTAAGACGCACCTTGTCTGTTTCTGTGTTGTGTGTTGTTGTTTTGTCTGGGTTGACGCGCCCGTGCATAAACTTAGATCTGTTTTTTGATTATTATCTCCCAGGGGTAATTCTCAAAAGTTGTTCCTTTGTTATATTATAAAAATTCTCCCCCCTTCCTTTATTTCTTTTTTTTTTTTTGATTTTATCCACTTGTTGATAACAAAAAATTTAGGGGAAATGTTTTTTGTTGTTTTTCCCTAGTAAAGGGGAAAAAACAAATTGGACTGTGGTTGGGGTAGGAGGAGAGAGAGAGAGAGGAGGGAGGGGAGGAGGAGGACAGGGGAAGAGAGAGAGGGAAAAGGAGGGAAAAGGAAGAGAAGAAGACAGGAAAGAAAAATGAGAAAACCACCGCCATCCCCAGTTTTTATGTGCGCGGGTGTGCCCGGGGCTGTCATGAAAAATCGTTTATTCACCCCCAGCCGACGTGTTCACAACACGAAAACCCCCAAGACATAGTATAAATGTTTGGCCCCCCCAATGGGCGCTCATGTAAATGAGACAGCGGGCCCTCACATTAGTTTAAAGCATAACTGTTTTTCGGATTTTTTAGAAGCTTCTCATTCTCAATGGCTGCACTGGTTTGGCAATCATGACCTCCAGATGGCCGCAAAACATCTTCACCCTCTGTGTCTTAGTCATCTGCAAGCCCTCCAATATTTTTCCCTGGGTCTACCCGTGTTCTCTTTCCCCCCAAATTTTGTTGTGGGCTAGTGCTCCATTCTCTTTCCCATAAAAAGGTTAAAAAGTTGCCTGTCTTTTCCAATCTTCCCAATGAATGATCATTTTGTGTCTGCCTCACAGACTGTCTCGTTGGGAAATTTCCTTTTCTTAGAAAAAAATTTGCTGCCCCAAATTTTTCTGGCTTTGTTGTTGACTGTCCACGTCACAACCCTATAACTTATCGATTTTATAACATTTAAGAGCTTTTTGTGTTAATTTATAGGCATTTGTTGGTAAGAATTTTTACAGTTCTTGTGGTTTTGGTTGGCCCATTTCCGGTATTTCTATGTGCATCTGCATTGGTGAAAAGATCGTTCCCGATATTTAAAAATTTCAACCCGTTCAAGTTGTATTAAAAAAACGCTTTTTTTAAACTATGGCAACCCTAAATTTTAAAAAGCGGAGCAGTATTATAGATTTCCCCTTTTGGCGGCGGGAAGCTGTTCCAGCGGGGGGTGCCATCTAAAAAAGCAATGTGTTGTTTTGGTGAGTTAAGTGGAAGGAGTGGTCTCCCTAGTGGCCCTGTCTGGGGGATGGAAAAGTTATTCATCTGTCATGGTGGTGGGCTCTTTTGACAGGGGGAAGAATGTGTAAGACGTTTTCTCCTGTGGAAAAAAATGAGATTCCCCCCTGTAGCGCGGGTGGTGTGTCATGGAGGAAATTGTTATTTTGTTATTTTTGTTTAAAGCCCAGCCCCATGGTAGAGCCTTCAGGGCTATAACCCCTTCAAAAAGAAAAAAAAAAAAAGGAAAAAGAAAAAAAAAAATACACATATAGTGCAAAACCGCGAATAATCTAAACATGCCCCCGGCTTGAAATCCTCCTTTTGCACAGGGGGATTTAAAAAACCACCTTAATAAAATAAAGCAAGACAAAGGCACCAAAATATATAAAAAAAAGGATAAATTCCTAAAAAACGTTCCCAATCTCGCCTCCCCGGCCAAAAATGATTATACATGTACCCAATTATAATCCCAAAAAAAAAGTACATAAGACTTTATCGAAACTACGGTGAATGGACCCTTAAGGGGAAAAAAATAGGTAGAAATGAAGAAAACAAAGAAAAGGGAAACAAAGAGGTAAGAAAAAGAGGAAATTTTAGCACAGAATTTCCAGAGGTGGGGTATATTTACACTGAAAAAGCCCCTGGCGGGATGGAGGAGGGGCTTTTCCTTGTTTATCACCCGGGTGTTTAAGCAAACTGGTTAAGGGTCTATGGATGAAGAAATAAGAAACTTGGGGACAGTGGACGCAGAAGGTCTTCAGAGGCGAAACCCCCGTCAAGAAGAGTTATGGCCTTAATCCCGAACACTAAGATAGCCCCGGGGGATCCCGGTATGACTCGGGGGCCCTCAGATGTCTATTAGTTTGGTCAGCTGTTTGTGCTGAAAAGGTTAGGATCAAAACCCTCTGACTGGGAAATCGTCCTGCTTACAGGGTCTTGGAAACAACATATGACATGGTAAATCGTATGGGCGTTACAGGGTTATGGATCAACAACATAATAATGGTAAAACAGTCATGGTTACAGGTTATGGATCAACAAATACTGCAGGTAAAAACAGTATGCGTTAAGGGGTCTTTGGATCAAAACAAATTTCTGGGAAAACAGTCCTGACTTACAGGGTTATGGATCAACAAATAGACGGTATCAGTCATGCGTTTAAGGGGCTATGGGTCAAAAAAATTTTATGGGGAAATAGTCTGGCGTTAAGGGTCTATGGATCACAACATACTGGAAAAGGTAAAACGTCATGAGTTTCAGGGTCTTGGTCAAAAACATACTGATAGGTAATCAGTATGACGTTAAGGGGTCTATGGTAACAACATATGACATGGTAAATCAGTCATGACGTTTGATCAAAATTTTTGTTTTTACAGGGTCTAGACCCAAAAAATATGAATGGTAAATCAGTATGACGTTACAGGCTATGATCAAAAACATGAATGGTAAATCGTCATGCCGTTAAAGGGGTTTTGAAAAAAACTACTGACAGGTAAATCATATTCGTTACATGGTTATGGGGCACAACATACTGACATGGTAAATCGTCTGCGTTTTTGAAAAACAGTTCTGTTGACGGGGGTTTTGGGATCAAAACATATGACTGGTAAATGTCGCTTAAGGTTATGATCAACAACATTTGACTGGTAAATCGTTAAAGTTCGGGGTTTTGGTCAAAAACATATGCATGGTAAAACAGTCTGACGTTATTTGGTTTAGGTCAGCAACTTTTGACAGGGGAATAGTCCTGCTTACAGGTCTAGGTTTCAACTTTGCATGGTTTAAAAAATCATGACGTTAAGGTTATGATCAAAAAACATACGACAGGTAAATCAGTCAGGTTACAGGGGGATGGTCAAAACATACTGAAGGGAAAAAAAACTGACGTTACAGGGTTTGGATAACAATACTACATGTAAATCAGGCTGAATTTCAGGGTTATGGGTCAACAACTATGAATGGTAAAAAGTATGAGTTACAGGGTCTATGGACACAAATTTTGAAAAAGGGAAATAAGTCATGAGTTACAGGGGCTTGGATCACAAATATGACAAAGGGAAATAAATCTGACGTTACAGGGCTAGGTCAAAAAATACTGAAAGGGAAATCAGTCCTGACGTTCAGGGTCTATGGTCAACAACATATGACTTGGTAAATCAGTCTGCGTTACAGGTCTATGGTACAAAATATGAAAGGTAAATAAGTCTGACGTTACAGGGTTATGGTCAAAACATAGGGCAAGGTAAAAATTTGTCTGAGTTAAGGGTCTTGGAAAACAAAACATATGACAAAGGGAAATAGGGATGAGTTACAAGGTCTATGGATAACAAATATGACAGGTAAAAAAGTCTGACGTTAAGGGTCATGGATCAAAAAAATATGACAAAGGGAAATAGTCATGCTTACAGGGTTAGGATCACAACAATATAAGGTAATAAGTCATGGACTTTTACAAGTGTTTTTGGATCAACAAAAAATGACAGGGGAAATCAGTATGAGTTAAGGGTTATGGATCAAAAAAATATGACAAGGTAAAAAAGTCATGAGTTCAGGGTCTATGGATCAACAACTTTGACAAGGTAAATAAAATCAGAGTTACAGGGTTATGGATCAAATTTTTGACAGGTAAATAGCTGACTTACGGTCATGGATCAAAACATATGAAGGAAACAGTCCCGACGTTACAGGTTTTAGATCAACAAAAAAAACTGGGAAAGGAAAATCAGGGGCAGCCTTACTGGGTCTATAGATCCAAAAATTGACATGGGAATCAGTCGTGAGTTGGTAGTCGTTACCTCTTTTTAAAACATTGTTTTCCCCCAGGGTTCTGTAGGGGCCTTTCTCTTCGATTTAAAATTACAGCCGTTAGCTTTTTATCAGACAGTCAGGAATGTACTTTGGTTTTGCGGGGTGTAGCTGAGGGTGACGGAAGTAAATGGGGGTAAGCAAAAGGGAAAAAAAGGCAAGAGAGTCTGTTGTAGATGTGAGTGAAGGTGTTGTGCCCTTCTGTTGATAGGGAAAAAAGAGGGAACAGGGGAATTTTAAATTTTAACTAGAACTAACTTTGGAGTGCGGAGTTATTCCATTAAATTTTCAAATCCAACAAGTTTGCGCTCATTATGGGGTAACCCTGACTTTAAGAGCTATTTGCTTTGTTAAAATCTCTCTGATATCTTGTTTTTAATTTGTCGTTTTGGGCTTTTGTTCTCTTTTGAACATCTCACGTACAGGTTGTCTCTTTGGTAAAATGTTTTTTTAATGTCCAGGTTTTTTCGTGGTACTGGTGTGTTTGTTTTTTGATCTTACTGACAAAGGCCATTGGCCAAAATTTGTGTACGGTGAAAATTTTGCCCAACCTTGCCTTTTTCAAAAAACTGTTTGTTTGTTTTTTAAATCGCGTCTTATTTTTTTAGTGTTTTTTTTTTCTTCTCGTTTTTTTCCGGTAAGTCAGTGCGGGAAGCACAGTCAAGGGCCATCCATTTTTTTGTGATGACTCAAGTGACCCCTGACTTTCCCGAGATAATTTAAGCTTGCTGTTGAAATAAAAAAAACACAAATTTACAATCAGGTGCCCGGAAAAAACTTAAAATGAACATTGATTGAAAAAAAAGGGCATGTCAGAAGCGTAATCAAATTTAAAAAATAAAATTGAAACAATGCTTTTTCAAAAACACCCCTTTTTAGCAAATCTGCAGGAATCTGTTCGTTCCTTGATCAATCCTATCGTGGAAAGTAGATGAAAAGGTTTAGGGGCTCCGCTTTAGAATAATAAAATTCGCCCTTTTCTTTCTCTTCCCCCAAGCAAGCTGTGTGAGTTTTGTTTTTCCCCATTAGATTATTCTATTTTTTGCTGGACTTTTAATTTCGAGTACACGAAGCCTAGGAATTTAAAAAAGGTGGCCCCCGTTTTCAAAAAAAAACCCCCGAAAACGCGTATTCATACAAACCCGCAAGACAGACGCAAATTTTTGGCCAAAAATGGCCTTTTTCAGATTTAAAAATAAACAAAAAAAACAAAAAATCAAAAAAAAATTTGGGAAAAAAAGGGTGAAACTTTTCCCGTTGTTGTCCTTTTTTCCCCCTGGGCAAAGCAAAGGGGGGTAGGTCGAAAGGGGGGGGCTGGTAGATTGTTATAATTTTGATTAAATGATTTTGTTTAATCAGAAACCCCACTAATTTTGAAATCGCCCCAGGGGATAACTCCCAAAGTGGGGGAATGGGGGGGGAATTTTCTTAATCCTTATGAAAAAAACAAAAACAGGGCCAGTTTTTTGATTGGGGGAACCCGGGGCCAACCCCAACATCAGCAAAATTTAAAGAATCTAACCAAGAAAAATGACCAAATTTTTTTTTTTGTTTTTTTTTTTTTAAAATTCTCCCCCGAATTTTAAGGATTCGCAGGGGCGTTCGAACATTTAAAAAATTCCACTTTCTATTTTATGAAAATTTTTTTTTTAAAATTTGTTTTTATTAGTTTTTTTTTTTATTTTTTCTTTTCCCCCCATTTTTTTTAAATTATTATATTTATTTTTTTTTTTTTATTTTTAAATTTCTTTTGTTGTTTTTTTCTTTGTTTTTCCTCCCTCTTGCTGATTTTATGAAAAAAAGGAGCGACAGAATAAAACAGGGGTTTTTTGGTGAACAACAGCACCCCCCCGGTGGTTAACTTTGCTTCTTTCCATCGCTATCCCAGGTTGGCCGGTACGCCAAACCCCCAAAAAGACTCACTCATTCCCCACTTTTCCCCCTTTCCCCTTTTCCACCTTCTTTTGGCCGGGAGTAAATTTAATCCCCCCACCACCCCTTTTCCTGGCTGAACCCCCCCTGGCCCAAAAAACAAATCCATTCCCCCGGACTTTTTCCCTTTGCCCTTTTTCCTATTAAAATGGAATCCATTCTATGAACAATTTCCCATGCCAAACCGTTTTACAAAAAAAATTTAACCTTGTCAATCACAATTCCCCAAACTTTCTGAAAAAATCAAAGGTAATTTTGGGCATTTTCGGTCCCCCAAATTTTTAAAATGTTAGTTTTTCATTTAATAGGGTTCCCGACATTTAATTTTGTTTTGACTTTTTTTGAAATTCGGTGCTGAGCAATTAATTATTTTTTTCATTGTGTCCCCCTTTTTTTTAAAATAAATAACCTTGCGTGTTTTTTAAAACTCCAATTCTGGAATTTTTGGGGTTGTGAAAATCTTTTTTGGCCCCCCAACCGGTTTAGATTGGTGAACGGCCCCCGGGAAAGGGGGTTAAAAAAAACCCGAAAAACTTTTCCAACCCCAAAAAAAAGTTCCACCTTTGCCTGAAAAAAAGTTTTTTAAAACCAAAAATTTTTGTTTTTCAAAATTTTTTAAACCTGTATTTTGGCACAAAAGATTTACCCTCTCCCCAAAAAATAAATGAAGACTCCTCTGTTTTAAGTTTTCCTCCCCTCTTCTTTGGGGTTGAAAGGGGTTTTTCAACCTGCCCCCTGCCTTCTTTCTCTGGCAAATCTTCTACTTTTCCCTTCCGAAAGGGTTTTTTTTGATGTCGTTTGCGGGGGTTTTTGGTTTTTTTTGGGGGTGGGTTTTTTCCTTCTCCCATTTTCCTGCTCTAAACATTTTCAACGGAAAAGTAGTTCTTTAGTCTGTATTGTTTTCCCCCCCCCTTTAAGAAAAAAAAAAATTTGCCCTAGAAATGAAAAAATTAGGGGCCCTTTTTATTCTTTCTTTCAAAATTGAAAAAGTCGTTTAAAAGGGAAAAATAGGTTTAAATCCTAAATTTTCCATACCCCAGGAAAGTGAAAAGCCTACTAACCCTTCTAACCAACCCACCTTGAAGGTACTGGCAAAATCTTCTTCACACCCTTGATTGTTGAGCCTGAAACCTGTTTAAAACCCTTTTGATTAACAACTTTGCATTTGAATTTGCCTCCCTTTTTACTTCGTATTTTAAAACAAAAAAAAATTCCTTTTGGGCCTTTCTTTCCCGTTTTTGTTGGTTTCCACAAATTTTTCCTTGGTGTTTTTTCCTTTTAATCCCCTTTCCCCATCTAAAACCCCTTTAAAAAAACCCTTTTTTGTATAACAATTCAAGACATACCACTGTAAATACGGCCCTTTTTATCCCCCCAAGTGACTTTTAATTAAGATGGATGCCCTTTTAAAAAAAATTCGTTTGAGGCAGGTTTTCTTCCCTGAGAAAACTTTCTCACTTTTTCCTCCATTTTTGCAAAAAACCATATCCCAATTTTTATTCAGAAAAACCTTTGGGGTTGAATGTTTTTGTTTGTTTTTGGATTTGTTTTTTGTTGTGTTGGAAGTTTTTCTGTAAACAATGCAAAATGTTTCCCCATAATTCTATTTCTTTTTCAACATCCGGGTTTTCCCCCCCCAACATGGGGGTTAAAAAAAGGGTACCTTGATCAAAAAAAAAAGTGTCCAATATTTCTCCCCCCTTTTTACGGCCCGTAAACAAACGATTTCGTACAAAAAAAGAACCATGTGCTTTTCAAAACCTCAATAACGCGCCCGTTAGAAAATTGAGATTATGCCCAGATGCTTGTTGCCCGTTTGGTTTACATAAAGAATATTGGAGCCCTTTTTTTGGGTCTTCCTGGAAAACAAAACCTTTAGCATCGCCCCCTTTTTGTTTTGTCGTCTCTCTGTCTGTCTGCCTCTACTCTGTCTGCTTCTGTCGGTCTCTCTGTCTGTCTGTCTGCTTCTGTCGTCTCTCTGTCTGTCTGCTGCTCTGTCTGTTTCTGTCAGTCTCTCTGTCTGTCTGCCTCTGCTCTGTCTGTTTTCTGTCGTCTCTCTGTCTGTCTGCTCTGCCTCTGTCTGTTTCTGTCAGTCTCTCTGTCTGTCTGCCTCTGCCTCTGTCTGTTTCTGTCAGTCTTCTGTCTGCTCTGCCTCTGTCTGTTTCTGTCGGTCTCTCTGTCTGTCTGCTTGCCTCTGTCTGCTTCTGTCGGTCTCTCTGTCTGTCTGCCTCTCCTCTGTTGTTCTGTCGGTCTCTCTGTCTGTCTGCCTCTACTCTGTCTGCTTCTGTCGGTCTCTCTGTCTGTCTGCCTCTGCCTCTGTCTGTTCTGTTGGCTCTCTGTCTGTCTGCCTCATGTCTGCTTCTGTCGGTCTCTCTGTCTGTCTGCCTCTGTCTCTTCTGTCGGTCTTCTGTCTGTTGCTTCTACTCTGTCTGCTTCTTCGGCTCTGTCTTTCCTCTGTCTGCTTCTGTCGGTCTCTCTGTCTTTATGTGAAGCACAGAGAAGACAACGAGCAATGGAAATAAACAGAGTGTTTCAGTTTCTGTCTCAGTTTCTCAAGATGACGTCTCCGTGATCGGAATGAATTCCATATGCACTAACGTCACAGGTGACATATGTATGATGATCATGGCTCAAGCCTTAAGCCTGCACATAAATCCACGAGCTGGCCAGGTCCTGAGGCCCTACCTAGACTATGTTTTACCTGGTCTATATTTTATACTGGAATTGTATCGAACAGACAACACCAAAGAACAGATAGACCTTCAGGAGACACAAACGTGAAGTACACAATTATCACAGACAGACGGGACATCATGGTCTGTCCACTTCCCTATTGACACCCATCACTAAAAACAAACGAACACACAAAAACCCACCATTGATAGCGTCAGCAAGAACAACAATAACAAAACAACAGCAGCAGAAACAACAACAACAACGATAAGAACAATCAGACAAACTAATACGTAACAATAATAATAACAAAATGCTGACGCTGTACTGCAGCAACACGCTGTCAATGGAGAGAGCAGCCGGAGATTCACACAGTAAATCCACTGTGACAAGAGAAATGAATATGAATATGAAAGAGTGAATAGTAGGCCTATCTGTCCCTTGTACCAGTAAATGCGTGGCTTTGAGAAAGAGATGACGGTCAGAAGGAAAATAGAAGGCATGAATTGGAGACATCATCATCATCATCATCATCAGCAGCATCATATCATCAGCATCATCATCATCATCATCATCATCATCATCATCATCATCATCATCATCATCATCATGTGCCCTGCCGCATGGCGTTGGCGATCATAGCCCTCCACACAAATCTATCCCTTGTCGCTGAAAGTACGTCTCCCACCCTCTCTGTCCTCTGCCACCCTGCAAGCCTGTCCAATATTTTCTCCCTGGGTCTACCTGGTGTTTTCTTTCGCTCCAGCTTTCCTGTTGTGACCAGGTGCTCCGATTCCCCTGTCCTCATAAAATGGCCTATAAATGTGAAGTGGGGATACGTCCTGTGATTTCAAAGTGTCTTTGATGCCATCAGTTCTGGTCTTCCTTGGTTTGTCTCTGGCTTTAAATCCAGAACGTTTTCATTACGTGTTTCTTATGCCAGTTGGTGGGGTTGTATTTTGGTCAGATGGCCAAACCACTGAATTCTTTGCTGAGAAAATATAATGGTGGACCGGGGTTGCTCCCGCCATCTCACTGATCTTGGCGTTTTGGACGGAATTGCGTCTGGTGTTTTGACAGCTCTTTTTAAACAAGGCGTTTCACAGGTAATCATTTTGTGCTTCTTCAGGATCCCCGTCTGTCTGGCAGCCTATGTCAGGGCAGGCATGGAAATGGTAGTGACCCACCCTCAGCAACTGAATCTATGATGACATTTCGTGGGGAATTTCCTCTCTGGTAGGAAAATAAGCAAACGAACAACGCAAAACAACAAACACAACAAACAAACAAACAAACAAACAAATACAAACAAACAAACGAAAACAAAACGAACGAACGAACGAACAAACGAACGAATGAATGAACGAACGAACGAACGAACGAACGAACAAAAACAAACAAAAAACGAACGAACGAACGAACGAAGAAAGAAAGAAAGAAAAAAAGAAAGAAAAAAGAAAGAAGGAAAGAAAGAAAAAAAGAAATAAACAAACAAAGAAAGAAAACGAAGGAGGAAGGAAGAAAGAAAGAATGATAGAAAGAAAGAAAGAAAGAAAAAAGAAAGAGACAAACTAACACTCAGATACCATGACATATGGAAATTAACAATTCAATTTCAAGTGATCTAACTCTATGGCCATTGACGAAGAGAAAAGCAGGAAAGAAAGAAGGAAAGAAAGAAAAAAAGAAAGAAAGAAAGAAAGAGAAGGAAGGAAGGAAGAAAGAAAGAAAAAAGACAGAGACAAACTACACTCAGTACTGGCTTTGGGAATCACATTCATTCAATGATTAATCATGGCGTTGACTAAAAGTTGAGTTGATTGTATTGTGAGGAAAGAAATAATATCAAACCATCATACAACGTAACTATCATCTATTAACATTTTGCTCCAAATAAATGCTTCAGTCACAGTCTCTCATTCTTTAACCCTTTGACTCCTATACCCTGTCCACCAGCATCCTGCATTGTCAACCATTGCTAGCCAACCAAAAACTTAACCCTTTGACTCCTACACTCTGTCCACCAGCATCCTGCGTTGTCAACCATTGCTAGCCAACCAAAAACTTAACCCTTTGACTCCCTCACCCTGTCCACAGCATCCTGCATTGTCAACCATTGCTAGCCAACCAAAAGCTTAACCCTTTGACTCCCTCACCCTGTCCACCAGCATCCTGCATTATCAACCATTGCTACCAACCAAAAACTTAACCCTTTGACTCCCTCACCCTGTCCACCAGCATCCTGCATTGTCAACCATTGCTAGCCAACCAAAAACTTAACCCTGGGCTCCCTCACCCAATCTACCAACTTCCTGTGGGAAACTGGTGGATAGGGTGAGGGAGTCCAAGGGTTAAGTTTTGGCAGTCGATGGAGAGGGTGCAAGAGTCAAAGGGTTAAATGCTAAGCTCAAGAATGTGAAAATTCTGTACATGGTTTTCTGTATGTGCAGCCATGAACATGACAAGTCTGAGGACACTGGGCTGTCCAATGGAGACATTGGCGAAACAAAACAAAACAAAACTGAAGGAGAGACAATAAACCCTGGATGGCGATGTACTGTGGCGACATGGATTTCCAGAGGAAGGCAGGAGAAAATATACACGTTAAAGATCCTCTGTGGTGAAACAAACACCCGACTTTTTGACATAGCTGTCTTGTAGTAAAAGCTAATTTCTTGACATAAATGTTTAACATTAACATAACTTCTTGACATATTGTTTTATACAAATATTTAATTTTTGACATAAATGTCTTGTACAAACATCTAATTTCTTGGCAGAAATGTTTTGTGCAAACATCTATTTTTGACATAAATGATATATATTAAAAGTAACTTCTTGACATAATTGGTTTGTACAAATATTTTTTGTTGTAATTTTTTTGAAATAAAAGTCTTGTACAAACAGATAATTTTTGACAAATGTTTCGTACAAACATAATTTTTGACATCATTCGTTTGCACAAACATCTAATTCCTGGACATAATTCTTTTACAAAAACATCTGTTTTTTGACATAAATGTTTTATACAAACAACTAATTTCTTAACATAAATGTTTTATACAAACATCTAATTTCTTGACAGAAATGTCTTGTACAAACATCACATTTCTTGACACGAATGTCCTGTACCAACACCTAACTGCTTACCATTCCAGCCATAGTAGTACATATCTCACAAGTTTATGTCAACAAACAGGCGTCTACTTCATGTCATATCTCGGTTTCCTGGTTCGTCTGAGTAAAGTTTTCACAATATCACCAACACCATCTGATTTCTGGAATTCTCTCTCACTAGACTGTGTGTGTGTGTGTGTGTGTGTGTGTGTGTGTGTGTGTGTGTGGTGTGGTGTGTGTGTGTGCGTGCGTGTGTGTGTATGTGTGTGTGTGTGTTGTGTGTGTGTGTGTGTGTGTGTGTGTGTGTGTGTGTGTGTGTGTGTGTGTCCCCTCCTTATTAAGATGGATAGAGTCAGGAATATTTACAGACTAATGCATCAACTGTTCAAGAGCGCTGAAAGGTTTTGCCCTTTGAGAGAGAGAGAGAGAGAGAGAGAGAGAGAGAGAGAGAGAGAGAGAGGCAGAGACAGAGACAGAGACAGAGAGACAGAGAGAGAGATTATGCACTCAATACACATTCATCACACAAACAAACAAAGAAATACGTAAAGAAACAAGGAGACAGCCAGACAGACAATACACAAAAAACAAACAAACCAACAAAAAACAAAACAAACAAACAACAAACAAACAACAAAGAAACATAGAAACAGACAAAAAACAAACAAACAAACAAACAGACACGCAGACAAAAAAAACCCCCCAAAACAAACAAACATTAACAACAACACACACACACACACACACACACACACACACACACACACACACACACACACACACACACACACACACACACACACACACACACATTCACAAACTACACATACATACATGAACGCGTGCACGAAGATACTTGCACACGCGCGTGCGAATCTCTGTTGTCTGTTGTCTCTTGCATGTGCATGTTTTGTGTGTATTCTAGCATCTGGTGTGTGTGTTGTGTGTGTGTGTGGTGTGTGTGTGTGTGTGTGTGTGTGTGTTGTGTGTATGTGTGTGAGTGTTTGTGTGTGTATGTTGTGTGTGGTATGTGTGTGTGTACGTGTATGTGTGTGTGTATGTCTGTTGCGTGTATGTGCGTGTGTGTGTATGCGTGTGTGTGTATGTGTGTATGTGTGTGTGTGTGTGTGTGTGTGTTCGTTCGTTATTTCTTTTAACATCTATTCACATATGTGTGTGTGTTTGTGTGATTGTTTGTGTGCGTTCTGGCATCTTATGTGTGTGTGTTGGTGAGTTCGCACTTATTTCGTGCACACAGCGCACGCACGCACGCACATACACACGTGCGTCTAGAGATCACCCAGACAGCAATCAGACCAACGGCACACGGCAAACCAAGAAGTGCAAACTGTTATACCCCCTCCCCCCCCACACAACATATTGTGTTTGATCCCATCAACATACACTCCACCCCCACCCCCCCCACATGTGTTGTGTTTAATCTTATCAGCATACTACACCGTCCCCCCTCCCCCGATCACCACTCACACGCACGCGCGCAGACAGACAGACACACGCACACACACAGTCACTACACACACACACTCACACACACATACACATGCATACACCACGCACACACACACACACACACACACACACACACACACACACACACACACACACACACAGTTGTGTTTGACTCCATCAGCATAAACTCTCACGCGCGCGCTCGCACACACACACACACACACACACACACACCAACACACAACACACAGCACACACACAACACACACACACACACACACCCAACCACACACCCCCTAACACACCACACACACACACACAACACACACACCACACAAATACACTCACACACACACACGCAACAATGTAGCCGCTCGAGTGTGTTTGACCCCATCGACATAAACCCCACCTCGCACACACACACCACACACACAACACACACACACACCACCACGCACACACACACACACACACACACACACACACACACACACACACACACATCACACACACACCACACACACACATACACACACACTCCCACCAACTACACCAACAACACACCCCACCCCCACACACACACACACACACAGCACACACACACAACACACACACACCACACACACAAAACACACACACACACAACACACACACAACACACACACACACACACACACATACACACAAAACACACAACACACACACACACACGCACACACATCACATCACACACATCCACACCTCTACACACACACACACACCCACACCACACACACACCACACACACACACACACACACGACACACACACTATTGTTTCACCTCATCAACATAACTCCCCACCCCCCTCCCACACTTCACACCACACCAGTATACTAACACCATCACAACTCCCTCGCCCTAGCCCCTCCACTCTCTTTCCCTGTCGGTGCACCAGCCCCCTCAGACTCAGCACGTGGACCGCTGAAGGCGCTGTGCCCTACCCCATCTCCCCCACCCTCGCCCACACACACACACCCAGCTACACCTTCTGTGACTTGTCTCTTTTATCTCTAGTCTCCCACCTCCCTGATCCGTCCCTCCCCCTCCCTCCCTCTCTCTCTCTCTGATTCTTCTCTTTGTTCTGCCTCTCGACCCTCTCTATGCTTACCGGGTTGCACGAGCGGCCAGTGCACACAGCACAGCAGTGTGTGTGTGAGTTACACAACCTATACACCTCAGTCTGTCGGGACGTACTGTACACCACTGAGGGTCATAGTCATCCCTGTTCTGTCATTTCCTCAACCACCATCGTGTTGGACAACAGGTAAGCCGCACAGTTTTATTGAAACGCTTTTTAAGACGGTATATGTCTAGATCCAAAACACGTGTGACTGCCCGCGTTGAAGCAAACAGGAACCAGAAAAAAAGAAAAACACGAAGAAAGAATAAGAACGTGTATTAATAGAACAAGACTTGTATTAAAATACGCGTTCTTATTCTCTTTTTGTGTGTTTTTCTTTCTTTCTGGTTTTTATATGTCTAGATCGTTGAGGAATTATAACCTTGGAAATTCTATACACTTAAATCAAGAACTCTAGATTATAATTCACCCGTGTGTTCAATAAAGGTTTACATGCTTTCTCTTAAGACTGATAATTGGTGCATATATTAAGTGCATTTTTGGCTCTGTGGAAAAAGTTTTAGGTAATTTAGGCCTGTTTTTGTAGTATTTTAGTGTTCTTAGTTATGTTTAAAGTTTGTATTCAGGTATGTTTTTTTTAAATCCCCTGTGTGATAAATTGGACAAAGTGGTCAACGCCAGGGGCATCTGCTTAGATCATGTACGCGAATGTATTGATATGTGTACTTAATTTTCTGTTCCTTTTTTTAAATATCTGTTGAAGTACTGTGTGTGTATTGAAACGGTTATAGCTCTGATAGCTCTACGCAGTCGACTGGGCTTTAAGCAACAGTATGAATAAGGATAAGCACAGTGTGTATGACTAGTTTCCTGTGTCACAACCAGCCACTGGTAATCTTATCCATTGTTTTCGTCACACATCTGTTGATTTTGTTTCTTTGTTGTCTTCTGTATCTGTGTGACAAAGAACATCTGGCCAAAGATGTTCATCTGTCTTGTTTCGTCAGTTAGTTACATTTTGTCATTCTGTTTTCATGATGTCTGTTTTCACTGTTGTTATAGCCCACCATTGCCCTTTCTTCACGTCAGGATTTATATCATCTAATGGTTCTGTAAGGTCATACGTGTATTAAGGTGGATAAGTACATGTTCTGGATTAAAGATGCATCAAAAGAGATTGGTAGAATGGCTTGACGTTTTGTTGTTATAGTTTAAGCATTAAGAAACATCTGTTGACAGAGTGGCAACTTTTATTGTTTATCAGCTACTGGAAAAAATCAGTTTGATAATTTCGTCTGATTGTATAGTAGGCTTCATCTTCTAAAAACAAAACAAAACAAAACAAAACAACAACAACAACAAAAACAAAAAAACGCTTTATCATCAATTCGGCTAACTGTACAGCAGATTTCATCTTCTAAAACACTTTGTCATTTAGATTTCATCCACTGACAAAACGCAGTTATAACACAACACATTTCCTCATCTTAGTTCTCTCATGTTTCTCTTAATAATGTGTTTTGTATCTTGCAGTGGCGTCTCTCTTTCTTTTCTTTATTCTCTTGATAATGTGTGTTATATACATTACAATGACTTCTTTCCTTCTTTTCTTTCTCAGCTTCTAGCTTCTAAATATGTTCTGACGTGGTGGATATAGGACACATTCCCTGCTTGTGCCAACACTGGGTCCATCCACTGACTGACTGATGCACCGTGCCTGGCTCTGTGAAGTGACCCAGTGTTACAAGAACCAGTGACTCTGTCAATACAGTCAAGAAAGAAGAGAGTTAAAACAACGTGTGTGTCTGTGAACAGTGCAAACGTTACAGCATTTGTCTTAGTGCAGAGACGTCACCTTGAGAAACTGAAACTGAAACTGAAACTACAAAGAGAAACAATGTTGCCATTACGTATTTTTCTGTGAAGAGTGCAAACGTTACAACATCTGTGTCTGTGAAGGGTATCAATCACACCACATGATCTGTGTCTTTAAAGAGAGTCAATTTTATAACAACATCTGTGTTTGTCTGTGAAAAGTGCAAACTTTATCACTACATTTCTGTCTGTGAAGAGTGCAAACTTTATAACAAGTCTGTTTCTGTGAAGAGTATCAATCACACCACAACATCTGTGTCTTTAAAGAGAGTCAATGTTATAACAACATCTGTGTTTGTCTGTGAAGAGTGCAAACGTTACAACGTGTGTCTGTGAAGTGCCCAATGTTTCAACGTCTGTGTCTGTGAAGAGTGCAATGTTACCACCACGTCTGTCTGTGAAGAGAGCCGATGTTTCAACATTTGTGTCTGTGAAGGTTACCAACGTTACAACGTCTCTTGTGTGTGAAGGTCAGTACAACATACATCTGTATGAAGCATGTTGCAATGTGAAAGTACAACGTTACAGCGTCTGTGTCTGTGAGTTTCAGGTCCTGTGTTGAAAGTTACTAACGTTACAGGTCTCTGTGTCTGTGAAAGTTACTAGTTACAGGTCTGTGTGTCTGTGAAGGTTACCTACGTTACCACAACGTCAGGTTTTGGACATACCATATTGTCAGCATTATCAAAACGTGTGAACTTACAGAGAACTGTCGTAGTGAGGTGAGGAGAGATCACTGTTTACCTTCATCCTGAGTCTTGTCAGGTAACAGACACTCAACTATCTGACGTGGTGAGTAGTGTGACTGTGTCACAACCAATGAGTGTGACAGTAGTGTCACTGTGACAGTAGTGTGACTGTAACAGTAGAGTGTAACAATAGTGTGACCGTGACAGTTGTGTACATGCGACTGTGTCACAACGGGTGACTCTGAAACTAGTGTGACTGTGATCACATCCTATGACTAGGACAAAATTGTAACAGAATCAATATACTTTGGGAATTAAATATTGTGATCTGAACCAGAACGATTGCTACAGAAAAAGTTATGAATACTATTATAAAGATTTACCCTGAAATTCTGTGAGTTTAATCAAAACGATTTCTGCGCAGCTGTGTGAATATAATCAGAAAGACAAATTGCGATTATTGTGAGCATTTAGAATAAAAGAGAACGCCAGTATTGTGATAATGATCTAAACGACTGACCCTGGAAATGTTGTAAACTTTATCAGGACGAGTGACCATTGTAAACTAAACTTTATCAGTGCGAGTGACTTTTTTAATATTGCAAACAGAACCAGTTCGAATGACTGGATACACTGTGAGCATAAGCACAACGATCACAACCAGTGATGATTTAGAAATATCGTGAACACATCGACAAAAGGCGACTGTGAAAATCTTGTGAATAATACAAACTTATTGAGGGAAATGGAGTAATTTCCAGAGTTAAGGTGAGTGAATTATCAAAGGGACGATTGTCAACTGTTCACTGTACAGGGCAACGTGTTGTTGTTTTCAAAATATGTATCACAAAGTCATAGAGAACGTGACAGTGGCAACATATAAGTCTGTGAAATACAGATGATGAAGAAGTCTTGAGGTCCCTCTAAGAACACAAACCTGAAACTTGGCTGACAGGATCTGCAGGATTTTACCCAAACCAGTGGACTCCACCCAGCGAGTTTCTATCACTGAATTCTTCAGTGTTGTGCAAAGTCAAAACTACGTGACCATATGAAATGTGTGACAGAAACATCTAACGACTACTGAGGTCTTCAATGGAACAACAACAGTAGCAAAAGTAGTAGTCATAACAACCACCATCACCACCTCCTTTGCGATTACTGACACTACCACCATCGTCACTACCAGAACCACCACCCACCACCACCACACCACCACCACCACTACTACCACCACAGCAACAACAAGAACAGTAACAGCTGTACCAGCACCCAAAGAACACGTAGAAAGTGAAAGTGAAAGACCCCCACCATTGTTCATCAAACAACCACCAAACAGAACATTGTCAGCAACATCGTTAAAGATTTGAACCCAGGACCATGGGCAACGTGCAGACAGTGGGCTGTCTGGAGGGGTCAGGGCCCAAGTCCCAGTACCTGGACAAATACCTGACGGCTCACCAGATCCAGGTGGTGCAGGACACCTGGGACATCATGAAGGAAGACCTGCCAACACTGGGCGTGACTGTCTTTCTCAGGTAAACCTCTTTCTTCCTTTGGCTGGTTATTTGGTTGGTTGGTTGGTTGGATGGTTGGTTGGTTGGTTGGTTGGTTGGTTGATTGGTTGGTTGGTTGATTGGCTGGTTGTTTGGTTGGTTGGTTGTTTGGTTTGGTTGGTTTTGGTTGGTTGGTTGGTTGGTTGATTGGCTGGTTGTTTGGTTGGTTGGTTGGTTGGTTGTGATTGGCTGGTTGTTTGGTTGGTTGGTTGGTTGGTTGGCTGGTTGTTTGGTTGGTTGGTTGATTGGCTGGTTGTTTGGTTGGTTGGTTGGTTGATTGGTTGTTTGGTTGGTTGATTGGCTGGTTGTTTGGTTGGTTGGTTGGTTGATTGGCTGGTGTTTGGTTGGTTGGTTGGTTGATTGGCTTTTTGGTTGGTTGGCTGGTTGTTTGGTTGGTTGGTTGGCTGGCTGGTTGGTTGGTTGGTTGGCTGGCTGGTTAGTTGTTTATTTGTCTATCTTTTTCTTAAAATTCCTTGACCGTTTTGTGATGCATCTTTACCACATTGTGGAACCAGACTTATGCGAACAGTGCAGCAGGGATGTTTTAGCCTTTTTCTCCTAATTTTTGTATTTGGTGTTTGTTTGTTGTGATTTTACGCTTGACAAAGGCCAGTTGGCCGAAAATTTGCGCCTATCTTGTATTAAATATGTGTTCTTATTCTTTCTTCGTGTTTTTTTCTGATTCCTGTAGACTTATGCCAGTTAACATTCCTGAAGGATTTAAATAGATTGCTGGACAAGACAAGATAAACTGCTGGACAAGACAACCATGATACACTGCTGGAGATGACAATTGGTAAATTGCTGGACAAGACAATGATGACAAATTGCTGGACAAGACAATGATGATAAATGGCTGCACAAGACAATCATGATAAATTGCTGGACAAGACAATGATGATAAATTGCTGCACAAGACAATGATGATAAATTGCTGCACAAGAACAAGGATGATAAATCGCTGCACAAGACAACGATGATAAATTGCTGGACAAGACAATGATGATAAATTGCTGCACAAGACAATGATGATAATTGCTGTACAAGACAATGATGATAAATCGCTGCACAAGACAATGATGATAAATTGCTGCACAAGACAATGATGATAAATTGCTGACAAGACAATGATTGATAATGTAATTGCTGGACAAGACAATGATGATAAATTGCTGCACAAGACAACGATGATAAATTGCTGGACAAGATAATGATGATAAATGCTGCACAAGACAAGATGATAAATTGCTGGACAAGAAAGGATGATAAAGTTGCTGACAAGACAAGATGATACATTGCTGCACAAGACACGATGATAAATTGCTGGACAAGACAATGATGATAAATTGCTGGACAAGACAATCGATGATAAATTGCTGGACAAGACAATGATGATGAAATTGCTGGACAAGACAATGATGATAAATTGCTGCACAAGACAATGATGATAAATTGCTGCACAAGACAACGATGATAAATTGCTGCACAAGACAATGATGATAAATTGCTGACAAGACAATGATGATAAATTGCTGCACAAGACAAGATGATAAATTGCTGCACAAGACAATGATGATAAATTGCTGCACAAGACAACGATGATAAATTGCTGGACAAGACAATGATGATAAATTGCTGCACAAGACAATGATAATAAATTGCTGCACAAGACAACGATGATAAATTACTGCACAAGACAATGATGATAAATTGCTGCAGAAGACAATGATGATAAATTGCTGCACAAGCAATGATGATAAATTGCTGCACAAGACAATGATGATAAATTGCTGGTCAAGACAATGATGATAAATTACTGGTCAAGACAGTGATGATAAATTACTGGTGAAGACAATGATGATAAATTGCTAGGACAAGACAACGATGAAAATTGCTGGTCAAGACAACGATGACAAATTGTGCAAGACAACGATGATAAATTGCTGCACAAGACAAACATGACAAATTGCTGACAAGACAACGATGATAAATTGCTGCACAAGACAATGATGATAAATTGCTGACAAGACAAAGATGATAAATTGCTGGACAAGACAATGATGATAAATTGCTGGTCAAGACAACGATGACAAATTGCTGGACAAGACAATGATGATAAATTGCTGCACAAGACAATGATGATAAATTGCTGACAAGATAATGATGATAAATTGCTGGACAAGACAAGGGTGATAAATTGCTGACAAGACAACGATGATAAATTACTGGTCAAGACAATGATGATAAATTGCTGACAAGACAAGGATGATAAATTGCTGCACAAGACAATGATGATAAATTACTGGACAAGACAAGGATGATAAATTGCTGCCATAAGACAACGATGATAAATTGCTGGACAAGACAATGATGATAATTGCTGCACAAGACAAGGATGATAAATTACTGGTCAAGACAATGATGATAAATTGCTGGATCAAGACAATGATGATAAATTGCTGCACAAGACAACGATGATAAATTACTGGTCAAGACAAAGATGATAAATTGCTGGACAAGACAAGGATGATAAATTGCTGCACAGACAATGATGATAAATTACTGAACAAGACAAGGATGATAAATTGCTGTCAAGACAAGGATGATAAATTACTGGTCAAGACAAGGATGATAAATTACTGGGCAAGACAAGATGATAAATTGCTGCACAAGACAACGATGATAAATTACTGGTCAAGACAATGATGATAAATTCTGCCAAGACAAGGATGATAAATTGCTGCAAGACAACGATGATAAATTCTGGCAAGACAACGATGACAAATTGCTGCAGAAGACAACGATGATAAATTGCTGCACAAGACAACGATGACAAATTACTGGTCAAGACAAACGATGACAAATTGCTGCAAAGACAACGATGATAAATTGCTGACAAGACAACGATGACAAATTGCTGCACAAGACAACGATGACAAATTGCTGGACAAGACAATGATGATAAATTGTGCACAAGACAATGATGATAAATTGCTGGACAAGACAACGATGACAAATTGCTGGACAAGACAACGATGATAAATTGCTGCAGAAGACAACGATGATAAATTGCTGCAGAAGACAACGATGACAAATTGCTGCAGAAGACAACGATGATAAATTGTGACAAGACAAGATGACTAAATTGCTGCACAAGACAATGATGATAAATTGCTGGACAAGACAACGATGACAAATTGCTGGACAAGACAACGATGACAAATTGCTGGACAAGAAATGATGACAAATTGCTGGACAAGACAATGATGACAAATTGCTGGACAAGACAACGATACAAATTGCTGCACAAGACATTGATGATAAATTGCGGACAAGACAACGATGATAAATTGCTGGACAAGACAACGATGACAAATTGCTGCACAAGACATGATGATAAATTGCTGGACAAGACAACGATGACAAATTGCTGACAAGACAACGATGACAAATTGCTGGACAAGACAACGATGACAAATTGCTGGACAAGACAACGATGACAAATTGCTGGACAAGACAACGATGACAAATTGCTGGACAAGACAACGATGATAAATTGCTGGACAAGATAACGATGACAAATTGCTGGACAGATACGATGACAAATTGCTGGACAAGACAACGATGACAAATTGCTGGACAGACAACGATGAAATTGCTGACAAGACAACGATGACAAATTGCTGGACAAGATAACGATGACAAATTGCTGGACAGACAACGATGACAAATTGCTGACAGACAACGATGACAAATTGCTGGACAAGACAACGATGACAAATTGCTGGACAAGAAACGATGACAAATTGTTGACAAGACAACGATGACAAATTGCTGCACAAGACAACGATGACAAATTGCTGGACAAGACAATATGATAAATTGCTGGACAAGACAACGATGACAAATTGCTGGACAAGATAACGATACAAATTGCTGACAAGAATACGATGACAAATTGCTGACAAGACAAAGTGACAAATTGCTGGACAAGACAACGATGACAAATGCTGACAGACAACATGTTAAATTGCTGCAAGACACGTGACAATTGCTGGACAAGATAACGATGACAATTGCTACAAGAAACGATACAAATTGTACATAACCGATCAATTTATAATGAAATATAACTGTTGAGAAATCGATATATCAGAAGATAACATTAAAACATCTATAACGTGATAACCACTTTTGTCCTGAATACCCAAAGCAACAAGATCAGGTTGGAAAATCTGGCAACACATGTCATCAACACCACTTCCCCACCGTCATATGATGAGACATCAGCAGCCAGTTTGATTTATATATGTAACAAATTATCAATTTTATCATCATAACCATTAATTAATATACAGCTTATGGTCAGTTTGATTCCGATAGTAACAAATTATCATCTTTATCATCATAACCGTTGTATATCATAATACACAGCCAGCGGTCAGTTTGATTGTGACAGGTAACAAATTATCATCTTTATCATATGTAACAAATTATCATCTTTATCATATGTAACAAATTATCATCTTTATCATATGTAACAAATTATCATCTTTATCATATGTAACAAATCATCATCTTTATCATATGTAACAAATTATCATCTTTATCATATGTAACAAATTATCATCTTTATCATATGTAACAAATTATCATCTTTATCATATGTAACAAATTGTCATCTTTATCATATGTAACAAATTTTAACAAATTATCATCTTTATCATATGTAACAAATTATCATCTTTATCATATGTAACAAATTATCATCTTTATCATATGTAACAAATTATCATCTTTATCATATGTAACAAATTATCTTTATCATATGTAACAAATTTTAACAAAATTATCATCTTTATCATATGTAAAAATATATCTTTATCATATGTAACAAATTATCATCTCTATCATATGTAACAAATTATCATCTTTATCATATGTAACAAATTATCATCTCTATCATATGTAACAAATTATCATCTTTATCATATGTAACAAATTATTTTTATCATATGTAACAAATTATCATCTCTATCATATGTAACAAATTATCATCTTTATCATATGTAACAAATTATCATCTTTATAATATGTAACAAATTATCATCTTTATCATATGTAACAAATTATCATCTTTATCATATGTAACAAATTATCATCTTTATCATATGTAACAAATTATCATTTTTATCATATGTAACAAATTATCATCTTTATCATATGTAACAAATTATCATCTTTATCATATGTAACAAATTATCATCTTTATCATATGTAACAATTTATCATCTTTATCATATGTAACAAATTATCATCTTTATCATATGTAACAATTTATCATCTTTATAATATGTAACAAATTATCATCTTTATCATATGTAACAAATTATCATCTTTATCATATGTAACAAATTATCATCTTTATCATATGTAACAAATTATCTTTATCATAGGTAACAATTTATCATCTTTATAATATGTAACAAATTATCATCTTTATCATATGTAACAAATTATCATCTTTATAATATGTAACAAATTATCATCTTTATCATATGTAACAAATTATCATCTTTATCATATGTAACAAATCATCTTTATCATATGTAACAAATTATCATCTTTATCATATGTAACAATTTATCATCTTTATTATATGTAACAAATTATCATCTTTATCTTATGTAACAACTTATCATCTTTATCATATGTCACAAATTATCATCGTTATCATATGTAACAAATCATCATCTTTATCATATGAAACAAATTATCATCTTTATCATATGTAACAAATTATCATCTTTATCATCATATTTTGAAAGGGACCTACAAAACCTTGTGAATATACTAGAAACAGAAAGCAAAGGTAAGGGGTTGGAACTGAACGGCAGGAAGACTGAAGTCTTGGTGATCAGTAAAAAACATGAAATCCCCTCATGCAAAATAAAAACAAATGGCACAACCTTGACACAGGTTAATAAGTTCAAATACCTGGGAACGGTCATTTCATCAGACGGCAGAAGCACATCGGAAATAGCTGGCAGAATCGGCCAAGCCAAAACAGCATACAAGAAGATGACAAGCATTCTTACCAACAAATGCCTATCAATTAACATCAGAAAGAGAGTCCTTGAATGTTATATAGAGCCAATACTGTTGTACGGATGCGAGGCGTGGACAGTCAGCAAGCAAAACCAGAGCAGGATCGAGGCAGCCGAGATGTAGTTTCTCAGAAGAATGTTGAGAGTTCCATGGACAGCAAAGAAAACAAACGAGACAGTCTTGATGGAGGCAGACACAAATAGATCACTCATAAGGAAGATTAGGAAAAGACAAGCAACATTTATAGGCCATTTTATGAGGAAGGGGGATTTGGAGCACCTGGTCACAACGGGAAAGCTGGAGGGAAAGAGAGCAGCAGGTAGACCCAGGGAGAGAATACTGGACGGACTTGCAGAGTGGCTGGGGATGAAGAGGGTGGGGGAGATGCTGGGGGCAACGAGAGATAGAGATGGTTGGAAGTTCATGGTCGCCAACGCCACGTAGCAGGGCACCTGATGATGATGATGGTCATCGTATCCATCAGAGTATATACACAGCCAGGGGTCAGTTTGATTCTGAGTAGTAACAAATTGTCATCGTTATCATCATAATCATTTGTATTTAGTTTTACTACCAGTCTGTTAAAAAGTTTTCTCTTACTTCTCTCCGCTATCACCTCCAAACATTATACAGTATACACAAAAGCCTCAATAACACAGCCCCCGATTACCTGTCAAGCCTACTTGAGATCTATGTTCCCTCACGTACCTTCCGCTCTGCCTCCGATCCTCTGACTTTTCGCTTTCCACGCACTAAGCTCAATATCTATGGTCCACGAGCCTTCTCTGTTTCTGGTCCACTCTCCTGGAACAAACTTCCTCTCTCAGTCCGTCAGCAACCTACTTTTGTCTCCTTCAAGTCCGCTCTCAAAACTCGCCTTTTCTCCTCTGCATAAAATCCTGACCTCACTCAACCCCCTCTGCAGCCTGCTCCACTCGGAGGGGAATCACATTGTAATATATAATTGTATATAATATGCTCTCTATAATTTTCCATTGCTTTTATTCTTTCTCCCCATTTATAGCCATGCGCGCGCGCGCGTGTGTGTGTGTGTGTGTGCGTGTGTGTGTGCGTGCGTGTGTGTGCGTGCGTGCGTGTGTGTCTGTTTCAGCGCTTAGATTTGATTTTAATCAAGATTTTGCGCTATATAAATATTGTAATTATTATTATTATTATAGTCATCGGGATACATCATTAACGCTGTATAAACATAGTAAGTTAGATATATACAATAACACAATATAAACGTAACAAATTGGATGTATACATTTATACAGTATAAACTCGGTTCTTCGAGAAATATAACAGATAATAATAAAATAAATCAGAGATAAGTAAAACTATCACTACCCCAATGAAAGAATGGCAAAATAGAAGTATAAATATGAAAAACCCATGAAATATACACGAGTTGATAACAAAAAGATATATGTAAATTGGCCACACAAATTCTATTTTGGTTTTAAGTTCTGTAAATGTGTAATTCTGTAAATTTCTAGGCAGTTGTTCACTGTTCTAAAGTAGAGCTGCTATAGCAGAGCAGACGTGTTTTCTCCACACTATCTGGTTTCTGACATTCCTGATTTTCAGAGGGTACAGAACAATAGAAGAAAAGAGAGAGAACGGCAGAGAGAGAGAGAGAGAGAGAGAGAGAGAGAGAGAGGCAGAGAGAGAGAGAGAGAGCAGGAGAGAGAGAGATAGAAAGAGAGGCACAGAGAGAGTGAGAGAGAGAGAGAGTGAGAGTGAGAGAGAGAGAGGCAGAGAGAGAGAAAGAGAAGGAGAGAGAGAGAAGGAGAGAGAGATAGAAAGAGAGGCACAGAGAGAGTGAGAGAGAGAGTGAGAGAAAGGCAGAGAGAGAGAATAATATATATATATATATATATATATATATATATATATATTATATATAGAGAGAGAGAGAGAGAGAGAGAAACGCGGAGAGATAGAGAAATGCAGAGAATAAGAGATAGAAAGAGAGAAAGGCAGAGAGAGCGAGAGAGAGAGAGAGAGAGACAGAGAGAGCGTAGAGAGAGAGAAAGAAAGAAGAGAGAGAGGAGAGAGAGGAGGAGCGAGAGAATGAGAGAGAGAGAGCAGGAGAGGCAGAGAGAGAGAGAGAGAGGGAGAGAGAGAAAGAGAGAGAGAGAGGAAAGAGAGAGAGAAAGAGAGAGTAAGGCAGAGAGAGAGAGAGAAGAGAGAGAGAGAAAGGCAGAGGAGAGAGAGAGGGAGAGAGAGAGAGAAAGAGAGAGAGAGAGGGTAAGGCAGAGAGAGAGAGAGGGAGAGAGAGAGAAGAGAGAGAGAGAGAGGAAAGAGAGAGAAAAAGAGAGAGTAAGGCAGAGAGAGAGAGAGAGAGAGAGAAGACAGAAGAGAGAGAGAGAGAAAGGCAGAGAGAGAGAGAGAGAGTAATTTCAATCACGTGTCTGTGTGTATTCCTGGAACAATGTACAAAGACTGACTGGTTGCTTTTCTTTACCTCACCAAGCATTATCTGCACAATGAAATATTTGTGCAGAAACAACGTTCAGATGAAGACAAAGACCACTGCAGTAAGGATGAAGGGAAGAATAATGTGAAAGACAAAATAGAAACAACAACAAACTTTTGTGCGGGCGACTAGAACCACCCCCCTCCCCCAAACATATGTGACCTTCCAGCACGACATCAGTCTTAACTAGCATATTGGATATTTTGAGATATACATATCACTGGAGAGTGTACATTCTGCTGATTATTTTGGTACTTGAATAAAGCTTGTACTCAAAAAAAATGTAGAAGTTATGTATGTTTAAAGTCATTAAGTTGTATGACGGCCATTTTGAGAAAACGGCCTATGAAAAGTTCCTGTGTGCTCTCCTACACATTTTCCTTAAATTTCTTTATTTGGTGGCTTTGACCCAGTTTGTTTCAAATTTTAGTTGTCATTATCTGAAAGGTTTCCCAAAGAGCGTTTCGTCAGTATTTTACATGTGCTGGTACTGTACAGTTAACGGTTCATAATAAGAGACAAAAATACGTAATTTTGGTATGAAATCATGTTTCTTCTGCTGCGATCAGTGCATTAAAATACCATTTAAAATTGATTAATAATATTTTTTCAAGAAAAAAATTTCTGTAGAGAATATATTATAGTCTACAGATATCAATTTTGAGAAAAAGTCAAAACACCCCAGATAGACCATCAGTCACCTTTTCAGCTGCTAGTGCTGTTCAACTGACTGCGAGTTTAGACTGATTTCGTGGTAGGAGGTCACACATTTTTAAAAAATCCACAAAATTAGCTGTTGTTCAATATTTAGGCTGCTACGATTTTGTTTCAATAATTTAGACAGTTTAAGTGATTGACAGTTCTGTTGTTTACGAACTGAATGTATTCCAATATAAGAGAATTATTTGACACTATCTGGTAGATTTACGAAACGTTGCACCAACCTGTTCAAGTACCAGAAGAACAAGAAAACCAAAGAAAGCGCGTATTCAACAAAACAAGACAAGACAAGCGCAAATTTTCGGCCAACCGGCCTTTGTCAAACGCGAATGCACGGTCACAAACAGACCACAAACACCAAACAACGGATAATAAAAAGAGGACTAAAAACTTCCCTGCCGCCTCGTCCAGTGGATAAAAAGGGACCAAATGGAATGTTCACACAAGTACATTAAAGAAGTGGCAAAAGGGAGATAATCATTTTGCCTTTGTGCCCCCTTCCTCGTGCCTTCAAATGCGTACACATAAGGGAGCAACCCTTTTCCTGAGATATTTTTTGTTTGTTGATTGTATGATTTGTTTTGGTCTTCATTGTAAATTCTGTACCCAGGCAGCCCCGGTCCTGAAGTATAGTGATTGTACTATGGTCTGAAAGACAGAGGATGAAACAACACAGCTCATCTCCAGTGTATTATGGTCTGAAAGACACCACACCACACCACACCACACCACACCACACCACACCACACCATGCCACGCCACGCCACGCCACGCCACACCACACCACAGCACGCCACGCCACGCCACGCCACGCCACGCCACGCCACGCCACAACACCACACAACACCACACAACACAACATCAGAACACAGCACAGCACAGCACAACACAGCACAACACAACACAACACAACACAACACAAAACACACAAACACAACACAGCATACCACAGCATACCACAGCACAGCACAACACAGCACAGCACAACACAGCACAGCGCAACACAACACACCACAACACAACACAACACACCACAACAAACCACACCACACCACATCACACCACACCACAACACAACACAACACAACACAACACAACACAACACAACACAACACAACGCACCACAACACAACACAACACAACACAACACAACAAAATACAACAGCACAGCACAGCACAGCACAGCACAGCACAGCACAGCACAGCACAGCACAGCACAGCACAACACAACACAACACAACACACCACACCACACCACACCACACCACACCACACCACACTACACTACACTACACCACAACACAACACAACACAACACACAATACACAGCATACCACAGCACAACACAGCACAGCAACAGCGCAACACAATTGACACAACCCAGAAAAGAAAACTGTTTTAATATAAAATCTCAGTTTGTACCAGCACACGATCATCCGCAATCTTGCCCATCATCGTTATCACCATCAATCGTCGTTTTTGTCATCAACATCATTATCTATCTATCCATCAGTTTACAAGCCAGGGAGCTGACAGACATAAATCGTCTTACAATTAGCAATTGTTTCGTCTGTCTCTCTCTGTCTCCATTATATCATTATGGGCCGCTTTCTTCTTATTTGTCAATCTCTCTGTTTAACGAAAAGAGGACAATTTCATATTGACCAGAGGTGTGTGAGTGCGTGCGTGCGTTCGTGCGTGTGTGTGTGTGTGTGTGTGTGTGGTGTGTGAGAGAGAGAGAGAAAGAGAGAGAGTCTGTGTGTGTGTGTGTGTGTGTGTGAGAGAGAGAGAGAGAGAGAGAGAGTGTGTGTGTGTGTGTGTGTGTGCGTGTGTGTGTGAGTCTCTGTGTGTGTGTCTGTATGTTTGTGTGTGTTTGTTCGTGCGTGCGTGTTTGTGTGCGTGTTTGTGTGTGTATTTGTGTGTGTGTGTGTGTTTGTGTGTGTATGTATGTATGTATGTGTGTGTGTGTGTGTGTGTGTGTGTGTGTGTGTGTGTCTGTGTATGTGTGTGTGTCTGTATGGTTTGTGTGTGTTTATTCGTTTGCGCGTGTTTGTGTACGTGTCTGTGTGTTTGTGTGTGTGTGTGTGTGTTTGACTTGTGTGTGTGTTTGTGTGTGTGCGCGTTTGTGTGTGTGTCTGTGTGTTTGTATGTGTGTGTCTGTGTGTTTGTATGAATGTGACAAAAAATGTGTTAGCAAGATTTTCTCAGCTGTCTTTGGGTAGATGTTTACCAAATTGACGTGGAAGATGTGGATCGCTGAAGAGTCGTGAAAGCACAATTTGGAGGTCACATTGTCAAGGTCAGTATCACAAGCCTCCCCCCCCCGCCCCCAAACAAAAAAAAGACCCAAAATCAACATTTTGTGAGGACAATCTGTGAAGAAGCTCTTGTTTCACTGTTGTGTCAATTTGTCATTGTCCTTACTTTATGTCAACGGTTTGTTTTATCTGATGCTTCTTCAAGGTCACACTGACATAGAAAAGAATAAACTCTGGATGACTCCTCAGACGCTAAAAATTTACATCGAAGTTTTCGATATTCAAAATTCAAGATTTTCCATCTGTCCTTTCCAAACCAGGAAGGAAAGTTGGTCTGCAGGCTTGTCAGCTTCTTATCATATTACATAATTATGCATGCACACATACACACGCACACATACACACACACACACACACACATACACACACACAAACACACACACACACGCAGGCGCGAGGCTTTTTTCAAGCATAGAGATGAATTGACCTACTGCTGGTCGCACCAGTTTCACCCACTGTCGCATCCAGTGTTGTATCTCCTCAGCTGCCTATCAGAATTCGATGATTTTGGTTTTGTCACAATCAAAATATACATAAAAACGATTTCTGCCATCATTACTGAACAGTCAAACCATATAAAGAAATCGACTTTTACCACTCATTTTACTCACTGTACTCGTGGTGCTCATTGCCTTCACGAAAGAAACTGGATAGAAGAAGAATAGATCAGCGAATACATTCACACACACAGCTGCCGGTCTGTCTACAAATGTCCTGTATGGTTTGAGAGAGAACTGTAGGGAGCAGTTTTGTTTTGAAAATTAACCCTTTGACTCCCGCACCCTGTCCACCAGCATCCTGCATTGCCAACCATGTTAGCAAAGCAGAAACTTAACCCTTTGATTTCCTCAGCCTTTCCACCAGCTTCCTGCAGGAAGCTGGAGAAAAGGGGTGAGGGAATCAAAGGGTTAAGTTTTTGTAGTTGGTGGATATGGTGCTGGAGTCAAAGGGTTAAGTGTAAATCCTGAAAAAAAACAAACCCTATCGTTCCCCTGACTTCCTAAAAAAGAAAACATCACTCCCTTCCTCCCTCGGCCCCACCCCCGCCCCACCACTCGTAAAGAAGAAGTCACCACCTCCCTCCTCCACCTCCTAATAAAGAAACGGTCGCTTTCCATCCCCATCCCCCTCCCTGCTAAAAACTTTGCTGTGAAGGAAATGATTCCATGTGAAGAACCAAGGAAAGGGCAGAAAACCAGGACTGAACCCTGTGTCTGCACTGTGCCATCTGTTGCTTTAGTGACGGTGCTGTTGTGTCTGGGGATACAGTCTGTACTCTTATATGGACAAAGATTTTTTACTTTTTTACATGGAACTCTATTATTCCCTTTTCCCTTTCCTTTACTCATTGTACTCATTGTACTCATTGTACTCACTGTACACATTGTACTCGTTGCACTCACTGTTGTGTCTGGGGATTCACTCTGCATTCTTATATGGACAAAGATTTTTTTCCTTTTTTACATGGAACTCTGTTTCCCTTTTTCTTTTCCTTTTAGAATCTGCAAGTATACTTCCTTCATTGGCCATTCATTTTCCAATCACTTTTTTCTGTTTTTTTTTTCTTGTTCTTCTTTTTCTCTGTTCATTTCTTTTCATTCTTTTTTTGTATTCTCACTGTACTCATCATACTCGTTATACTCACTGTTCTCACTGTACCCGCCATACTCGCTATACTCATCGTACTCACTGTACTCATCATACTCGCTATACTCACTGTACTCACTGTTCTCACTGTACTCGCTATACTCATTGTACTCACTGTACTCATCATACTCGCTATACTCACTGTACTCACTGTTCTCACTGTACTCACCATACTCGCTACACTCATCGTACTAACTGTACTCATATTCGCTATACTCACGGTACTCACTGTTCTCACCATACTCGCTATACTCATTGTACTTACTGTACTCATCATACTCGCTGTACTCACTGTTCTCACATACTCGCTATACTCACTGTACCCACTGTTCTCACCATACTCGCTATACTCGTACTCATCATACTCACTGTACTCACCATACTCGCTATACTCACTGTACTCATCATACTCGCTATACTCATCGTACTCGCTATACTCATTGCAATCACTGTTCTCACTGTACTCGCCATATTCGCTATACTCATTGTACTCATCGTACTCACTGTACTCATCGTACTCACTGTACTCATACTCACTGTACTCATCATACTCGCTATATTCACTGTACTCGCCATACTCGCTATACTCATTGTACTCACTGTACTCATCATACTCGCTATACTCATTGTAATCACTGTTCTCACGGTACTCGCCATACTCGCTATACTCATTGTACTCATCGTACTCACTGTTCTCATACTCGCTATACTCATTGTAATCACTGTTCTCACTGTACTCGCCATACTCGCTATACTCATTGTACTCATCGTACTCACTGTACTCATACTGCTATACTCATTGTACTAATCGTACTCACGGTATTCATCATACTCGCTATACTCATTGTACTAATCGTACTCACTGTACTCATACTCGCTATACTCATCGTACTCACTGTATTCATCATACCTGCTATACTCATTGTACTCATCGTACTCACTGTACTCATCATACTCGCTATACTCATTGTACTCATCGTACTCACTGTACTCATCACACTCGCTATACTCATGTACTCATCGTACTCACTGTACTCATACTCGCTATACTCATTGTACTCATCGTACTCACTGTATTCATCATACTCGCTATACTCATTGTACTCACTGTACTCATCATACTCGCTATACTCATTGTACTCACTGTTATCACTGTATTCGCCATACTCGCTATACTCATCGTACTCACTGTACTCACCATAATCGCTATACTCACTGTACTCACTGTACTCGCTATACACATTGTACTCGTTGCACTCACTGTTGTATATGGGGATACACTCTGCACTCTTATATGGATAAAGATTTTTTCCTTTTTACATGGAACTCTATTTCCCTTTTCCCTTTCCTTTTAGAATCCTTTTTACATGGAACTCTATTTCCCTTTTCCCTTTCCCTTTAGAATCCTTTTTACATGGAACTCTATTTCCCTTTTCCCTTTCCCTTTAGAATCTGCAAGTATACTTCCTTCATTGAATCATTCTTTTTTCTAATCACTTTTTTTTGGTTTTCTTCTTTTTCTCTGTTCATTTCTTTTTCTTTCTTTTTTTTATTTCCCGAAGATGTTTTTTCTCTGAAACATCCATCCATCATTCAGTGTTTTGTATCTGTTTTACTTACTGGTAATTCCTCTTGTGAAGTTTTCATCGTGCTAGTGTGTTGGCATGGGGTAAAGCAACATATTCACCTTAGGTGGAGAGAAGAGGAGACTAGTTCTTGTGGTTCGGCGAGGCTGGCGTTGGGGAGGGATGTGTATGTCCTTTTACCGAGGAGGAGGAAGGGAGAGGGATTGACTGTCAGGCTGTGGGGTTGTCCCTCATGAATAGGCTTAATCACTGCGCCTTTAGGTAATTATAAATCAGTAATTCATACGCACCTTCACACACCCCCCCACCCTACCACCCATACACCCCAAAGCAACACACACACACACCAAAACCAAGCACACACACACACACACACACACACACACACACACACACACACACACACACACACACACACACATTGACAGAAGAAGAGAGAGAGAGAGAGAGAGAGAGAGAGAGAGAGAGAGAGAAGAGAGAATGATGCTTATTAAGAGAGAGAGAGAGACAATGATGCTTATTAAGAGAGAGAGAGAGAGAGAGAGAGAGAGAGAGAGAGGAGAGAGGAGAGAGAGAGGAGAGAGAGAGCACAAATTAGAGACACAAAACAGAACTTATAAAAAAGCGAAGAAAAGCAAAAAGAAACAGAAAGAAAAAAAGCAGCAGAAGAGCAACAATGACGACACCAGCCACAACAGTAACACCAGCAACGACAATGACGACGATGACAACAACAACAACAACAACAACAACAACAACAACACTATGAAAGCAAAATAAGTACTCAAAACAAAAGAAAACAAGCATTACAGCTTACTCCCAGTCCAAAAAAAGAGAAAAACACCTGTTGAACACTGACACTCTAGAACCAGCAGAACCACTGACATCCTCAATGCTTCTCCCAAGCTAGATTCAAAAAGAAAAGAAAAATGTTGGATCAGACTAGGCATTGTGGAACTCGACCAAAATTACCTCACAGTAATGAAAAGTATCCTCTGATGGATGGGTTCGTGGCAGCTAGACGTTATTGGCTCCTATGGTCTTCCTGTAATTGAAACAGGGTGTAGAAGCACAAGGTGGCCATTAAACACTAAACCAACATATCTATTAACACTTAAACAACATGGCATATAAACACTAAGCAACATCTATAAATGTGACCCCCGAGCACGAAATCAGTCTTAACTATCATTTTGGGTATTTTAAGATATACATATCACTGTAAAGTGTACATTCTGCTGATTATTTTGGTACTTAATAAAGCTTGTACTGAAAAGAATGTGGATGTTATGTATGTTTAAAGTCAGTAAATTGTATAACGGCCATTTTCAGAAAACGGCCTCTAAACTTTGTATGTACTCACCTAAACATTTTCCTTAAATTTCTTTATTTTGCAGCTTTAACTCGGTTTGTTTCTAATTTTAGCTGTCATTATCCGAAAGGTGCACCAAAGAGCTTTCTGTTACATATGGGGGTTCTGTACAGGTTACTGTTCGCAATAAGAGATAAAAATAGGTACTTTTGCTAAGAAATTGCGTGTTTTCTGCTACGATCAGTGCATTGAAATAACATTTCAAATTGATTAATGATTTTTTTCATGAAAAAAAATTTCTGTGGGGGATAGATTATAGTCTACAGAAATCAATTTTGAGAAAAAGTCAAAAACCCCAGATAGACCCTCAGTCACCTTTTCAGCTCCTAGTGCTGTTCGACTGACAGCGAGTTAAGACTGAATTGGTGGTGGGAGGTCACAAATATTAAACCAACATGGTCTGTATACACTAAACCTATATGGTCTATAAACATTAAACCAACATGGCCTTTATACAATAAACCAACATGGCCTATAAACAATAAACCAACATGGCCTTTATACAATAAACCAACATGGCCTTTATACAATAAACCAACATGGCCTATAAACATTAAACCAACATGGCCTTTATACAATAAACCAACATGGCCTATAAACATTAAACCAACATGGCCTTTATACACTAAACCAACATGGCCTTTATACAATAAACCAACATGGCCTATAAACATTAAACCAACATGGCCTTTATACACTAAACCAACATGGCCTATAAACATTAAACCAACATGGCCTTTATACACTAAACCAACATGGCCTTTATACAATAAACCAACATGGCCTTTATACAATAAACCAACATGGCCTTTATACAATAAACCAACATGGCCTATATAAACACTAAAACCAACATGGCCTTTATTCAATAAACCAACATGGCCTATAAACATTTAAACCAACATGGCCTTTATACAATAAACCAACATGGCCTATAAACATAAACCAACATGGCCTTTATACAATAAACCAACATGGTCTTATAAACATTAAACCAACATGGCCTTTATACACTTAAACCAACATGGCCTATAAACATTAAAACCAACATGGCCTTTATACACTAAACCAACATGGCCTATAAACACTAAACCAACATGGCCTTTATACACTAAACCAACATGGCCTATAAACATTAAACCAACATGGCCTTTATACAATAAACCAACATGGCCTATAAACATTAAACCAACATGGCCTTTATACACTAAACCAACATGGCCTATAAACATTTAAACCAACATGGCCTTTATACAATAAACCAACATGGCCTTTATACACTAAACCAACATGGCCTTTATACACTAAACCAACATGGTATATAAATCATTAAACCAACATGGCCTTTATATACACTAAAAACCAACATGGCCTATAAACATTAAACCAACATGGCCTTTATACACATAAACCAACATGGCCTATAAACATTAAACCAACATGGCCTTATACATAAACACATGTTAAAACCAACATGGCCTTTATACACTAAACCAACATGGCCTTTAACACTAAACCAACATGGCCTTTATACACTAAACCAACATGGCCTATAAACATTAAACCAACATGGCCCTTATAAACATTAAACCAACATGGCCTTTATACACTAAACCAACATGGCCTTAAACACTAAACCAACATGGCCTTTATACACTAAACCAACATGGCCTATACATAACATCTATTAAACCAACATGGCCTTTATACACTAAACCAACATGGCCTATAAACACTAAACCAACATGGCCTTTATACACTAAACCAACATGGCCTATAAACACTAAAACCAACATGGCCTTTATACACTAAACCAACATGGCCTATAAACATTAAACCAACATGGCTACTATAAAACACTAAACCAACATGGCCTTTATACACTAAACCAACATGGCCTATAAACATTAAACCAACATGGCCTTTATACATAAACCAACATGGCCTATAAACATTAAACCAACATGGCCTATAAACATTAAACCAACATGGCCTTTATACACTAAACCAACATGGCCTTTATACACTAAACCAACATGGCCTATAAACATTAAACCAACATGGCCTATAAACATTAAACCAACATGGCCTTTATACACTAAACCAACATGGCCTTTATACACTAAACCAACATGGCCTTTATACACTAAACCAACATGGCCTATAAACATTAAACCAACATGGCCTTTATACACTAAAACCAACATGGCCTTTATACACTAAACCAACATGGCCTTTATACACTAAACCAACATGGCCTTTATACACTAAACCAACATGGCCTTTATACACTAAACCAACATGGCCTATAAACACTAAACCAACATGTCGTATAAACACTAAACCAACATGGCCTATAAACACTAAACCAACATGGCCTATAAACACTAAACCAACATGTCGATAAACACTAAACCAACATGGCCTATAAACACTAAACCAACATGGCCTATAAACACTAAACCAACATGGCCTATATACACTAAACCAACATGGCCTATAAACACTAAACCAACATGGCCTATAAACACTAAACCAACATGGCCTATATACACTAAACCAACATGTCGATAAACACTAAACCAACATGGCCTATAAACACTAAACCAACATGTCGATAAACACTAAACCAACATGGCCTATAAACACTAAACCAACATGGCCTATAAACACTAAACCAACATGGCCTATAAACACTAAACCAACATGGCCTATAAACACTAAACCAACATGGCCTATATACACTAAACCAACATGGCCTATAAACACTAAACCAATATGGTCTATATACACTAACTCTTTGACTTCAGCTTTCTATTTACCAGCTGCAAAAACTTAACCCTTTGACTCCTTCACCTTATCCACCGTCTTATAAACTTAATTCTTTGACTCCCTCGCCCTATCCACCAGCTTTTTGCAGGAGGAGTCAAAAGGTTAAGATTTTGCTTTGCTAGCATGGCTGACAGTGTAGGACGTTGGTGGACATGGTGCAGGAGTCAAAGGGTTGAAGCAGCATGGTCTGTAAACACTGAATCAACATGGCTTTAAATACTCATCATCATGATCAGGTGCCCTGCCGCATGGTGTTGGCGATCATGGACTTCCATCTGTCTCTATCTCTTGTTGCCTCAAACATCTCCTCCACCCTCCACGTCTTCAGCCACTCTGCAAGTCCGTCTAGTATTTTCTCCCTGGGTCTACCTGGTGCTCTATTTCCCTCCAGCTTTCCTGTTGTGACCAGGTGCTCTAATTCCCCTTTCCTCATAAAATGGCCTATAAATGTTGCCTGTCTTTTCCTAATCTTCCTTGTGAATGATCTACTTGTGTCTGCCTCCATCAAGACTGTCTTGTTTGTTTTCTTTGCTGTCCATGGAACTCGCAACATTCTTCTTAGAAACCACATCTCGGCTGCCTCAATCTTGTTCTGGCTTTGCTTGTTGACTGTACACACCTCACAACCGTACAACAGTATTGGTTCTATATAACATTCAAGAACTCTCTTCCTGATGTTAATTGATAGGCATTTGTTGGTAAGACTGCTTATCATCTTCTTGAATGCTGTTTTGGCTTGGCCGATTCTGCCGGCTATTTCTGATGTGCAGGTATACAAAATTATTAACCTGTCTCAAAGTTGTGCCATTTGCTGTTATTTTGCATGAGGGGATTTCATGTTTTTTACTAATCACCATGACTTCAGTCTTCCTGCTGTTTAATTCCAACCCCTTACCTTTGCTTTCTATTTCTAGTATATTCACAAGGTTTTGTAGGTCCCTTTAATTTTCTGCAATTAGCACGGTGTCATCTGCGTATCGAATGTCGTTTATCATTTTCCCTCCAACCTTTAATCCGAGGTCTTCTTCTAGGTTAAATACTAAACTATTTGAATTATATTCTAGACGTCCTCCCCCATCGTTCTGGCACCAGGGACAAAGAAGTAAGTGTGACAGGAGGCACGGGGGTGGCCTGATCCTCTAAACGACTCTCGTCTGATTCCAGCCCAGTTGGCTGATGACTTCAATCCCCTGTGGTCACTGCTGTCTCCTTCAGTTACTGTGACACTGAGACCTGTTTACACGAAAGGCTGTGGTACTTGGGGTCTTAAAGGACCTTTAATGTATGTACACTGAGACCTGTTCACACGAAAGGCTGTGGTACTTGGGGTCTTAAAGGACCTTTAATGTATGTACACTGAGACCTGTTTACACGAAAGGCTGTGGTACTTGGGGTCTTAAAGGGCCTTAAATGTATGTACACTGAGACCTGTTTACACGAAAGGCTGTGGTACTTGGGGTCTTAAAGGACCTTTAATGTATGTACACTGAGACCTGTTCACACGAAAGGCTGTGGTACTTGGAGTCTTAAAGGACCTTAAATGTATGTACACTGAGACCTGTTTACATGAAAGGCTGTGGTACTTGGGGTCTTAAAGGACCTTTAATGTATGTACACTGAGACCTGTTTACACGAAAGGCTGTGGTACTTGGGGTCTTAAAGGACCTTTAATGTATGTACACTGAGACCTGTTTACACGAAAGGCTGTGGTACTTAGGGTCTTAAAGGACCTTAAATGTATGTACACTGAGACCTGTCTTCATGAACGGTTGTGATACTTCGGGTCTTAAAGGACACTGAGACCTGTCTGCAGGAAAGGCTGTGATACCAGGGGTCCTTTAAGACACATGACACCTGTGATATTGATACATATGGAATTCCTTCCGAGCGCGGAGACGTTTTGAGAAACTGAAACTGAAACTATGATGGCTGGTGTTTAAACTTAAATTACACTTGTGTGCACACAATTCATTGTTGTGTATACAGAGTCTGTGGCATGATCTTTTAATGTGATGGCTGTTGTTTCAACTTTGATTGCACACAATTCACTGTGATATCTACAAAGCCTGTAGCATGGTCTTTTAATATGATGGCTGTTGTTTTAACTTTGATTGCACACAATTCACTGTGATATCTACAGGGCCTGTGGCATGATCTTTTAATATGATGGCTGTTGTTTTAACTTTGATTGCACACAATTCACTGTGATATCTACAGGGCCTGTGGCATAGTGTTTTAATATGATTGCTGTTGTTTTAACTTTAATTGCACACAATTCACTGTGATATATACAGGGCCTGTGGCATGATCTTTTAATATGATGGCTGTTGTTTTAACTTTGATTGCACACAATTCACTGTGATATCTACAAAGCCTGTGGCACGGTCTTTTAATATGATGGCTGTTGTTTTAACTTTAATTGCACACAATTCACTGTGGTATATACATGGCCTGTGGCATGATCTTTTAATATGATTGCTGTTGTTTTAACTTTGATTGCACACAATTCACTGTGGTATATACATGGCCTGTGGCATAGTGTTTTAATATGATGGCTGTTGTTTTAACTTTGATTGCACACAATTCACTGTAATATCTACAGGGCCTGTGGCACGGTCTTTTAATATGATGGCTGTTGTTTTAACTTTGATTGCACACAATTCACTGTGGTATATACATGGTCTGTGGCATAGTGTTTTAATATGATTGCTGTTGTTTTAACTTTGATTGCACACAATTCACTGTGGTATATACAAAGTCTGTGGCATAGTGTTTTAATACGATTGCTGTTGTTTTAACTTTGATTGCACACAATTCACTGTGGTATATACAAAGCCTGTGGCATGATCTTTTAATATGATTGCTGTTGTTTTAACTTTAATTGCACACAATTCACTGTGCCATCTACAAAGCCTATGGCATGGTCTTGTAATATGATGGCTGTTGTTTCAACTTTTATTGCACACAATTCACTATGGTATCTACAGGGCCTGTGGCACGATCCTTTAACCAGATGGGTGCTGAGCTGACTAACATTTAAGTGCACACAATTCCACAACCAACATTTCTCTGCATATAATTCAAAGCCAAAACAACATTCAAGAAGATGACAAGCATTCTTACCAACAAATGCCTATCAATTAACATCAGAAAGAGAGTCCTTGAATGTTATATAGAATCAATACTGTTGTACGGAGGCGAGGCGTGGACAGTCAGCAAGCAAAACCAGAGCAAGGTTGAGGCAGCCGAGATGTGGTTTCTCAGAAGAATGTTGAGAGTTCCATGGACCGCAAAGAAAGCAAACGAGACAGTCTTGATGGAGGCAGACACAAGTAGATCACTCATAAGGAAGATTAGGAAAAGACAGGCAACATTTATAGGCCATTTTATGAGGAAGGGGGATTTGGAGCACCTGGTCACAATGGGAAAGCTGGAGGGAACGAGAGCACCAGGTAGACCCAGGGAGAGAATGCTGGACGGACATGCAGAGTGGCTGGGGATGAGGAGGGTGGGGGAGATGCTAGGGGCAACGAGAGATAGAGATGGTTGGAAGTCCATGATCGCCAACGCCATGCGGCAGGGCACCTGATGATGATGATGATGATAATTCATAGTAATACTCACAGGAGCTGTGATATGATCCAATAATCTGATGGCTTGTGTTGCCAAATAATATTGTAGGCACAAAATTCACTGGGCGGTATCTACAGAAAATGTGACATGATCCATTCATCAGAGGACTTTTGGAACTAACTATCATTTGTCTGCACAGAGTCCATCATAATACCCACAGGATCTGTGACGAGATCCAGTAATCAGATAGCTGTTGTGCCAAATTACATTTGTCATGGCCAGGTTCATTGGAATACTCACAAGACCTGTACTTTGGATTGATTCCATTCGGTTTGACGCCAGCACTGACCTCTGGTGATATGGCCAAGGGGGATAACCATACCGTAGTAGGGGAGGGGGAAGGTAGTGGGGCTTACCTACAGAGAACATGGTTTATGGTTGTCTTGGTTTACAGATGACACATGGTTTATGGTTGTCTTGGTTTACAGATAACACATGGTTTATAGTTGTCTTGGTTTACATATGACACATAACATGGTTTATGGTTTACAGATGACACATGGTTTATGGTTGTCTTGGTTTACAGATGACACATGGCTTATGGTTGTCTTGGTTTACAGATGACACATGGTTTATGGTTGTCTTGGTTTACAGATGACACATAACATGGTTTATGGTTTACAGATGACACATGGTTTATGATTGTCTTGGTTTACAGATGACACATGGCTTATGGTTTACAGATGACACATGGTTTATGGTTGTCTTGGTTTACAGATGACACATAACATGGTTTATGGTTTACAGATGACACATGGTTTATAATTGTCTTGGTTTACAGATGACACATAACATGGTTTATGGTTTACAGATGACACATGGTTTATAATTGTCTTGGTTTACAGATGACACATAACATGGTTTATGGTTTACAGATGACACATGGTTTATAATTGTCTTGGTTTACAGATGACACATGGTTTATGGTTGTCTTGGTTTACAGATGACACATAACATGGTTTATGGTTTACAGATGACACATGGTTTATGGTTGTCTTGGTTTACAGATGACACATAACATGGTTTATGGTTTACAGATGACACATGGTTTATGGTTGTCTTGGTTTACAGATGACACATAACATGGTTTATGGTTGTCTTGGTTTACAGATGACACATGGTTTATGGTTGTCATGGTTTACAGATGACACATGGTTTATAGTTGTCATGGTTTACAGATGGCACATAGCGTGGTTTATGGTTTACAGATGACACATGGTTTATGGTTGTCATGGTTTACAGATGACACATGGTTTATAGTTGTCATGGTTTACAGATGGCACATAGCGTGGTTTATGGTTTACAGATGACACATGGTTTATGGTTGTCATGGTTTACAGATGGCACATAACATGGTTTATGGTTTACAGATGACACATGGTTTATAGTTGTCATGGTTTACAGATGACACATAACATGGTTTATGGTTTACAGATGACACATGGTTTATGGTTGTCATGGTTTACAGATGGCACATAACATGGTTTATGGTTTACAGATGACACATGGTTTATAGTTGTCATGGTTTACAGATGGCACATAGGTGGTTTTATGGTTTACAGATGACACATGGTTTATGGTTGTCATGGTTTACAGATGACACATAACATGGTTTATGGTTTACAGATGACACATGGTTTATAGTTGTCATGGTTTACAGATGACACATAACATGGTTTATGGTTTACAGATGACACATGGTTTATGGTTGTCTTGGTTTACAGATGACACATAACATGGTTTATGGTTTACAGATGACACATGGTTTATGGTTGTCATGGTTTACAGATGACACATAACATGGTTTATGGTTTACAGATGACATCGTTTATGGTTGTCATGGTTTACAGATGGCACATAGCGTGGTTTATGGTTTACATATGACACACGGTTTATGGTTGTCATGGTTTATAGATGGCACATAGCATGGTTTATGGTTTACATATGACACATGGTTTATGGTTGTCTTGGTTTACAGATGGCACGTAACATGGTTTATGGTTCTCATGGTTTACAGATGACACACGGTTTATGGTTGTCATGGTTTACATATGATACAGAGCATGGTTTATGGTTCTCTTGGTTTATAGATGACACATGGTTTATAGTTGTCCTGGTTTACAGATGGCACGTAGCGTGGTTTATGGTTGTCCTGGTTTACAGATGGCACATACCACGGTTTATGGTTGTCTTGGTTCGCAAATGACACACAGAACGGTTTATGGTTGTGTTGGTTTGCATATGACATATAGCATGGTTTAATGGTTGTCATTGTTTACAGATGACACATCATCATCAACATCAGGTGCCTTGCCGCATGGCGTTGGCGATCATGGACTTCCATCTGTCTCTATCTCTTGTTGCCCCAAGCATCTCCTCCGCCCTCCTCGTCTTCAGCCACTCCGCAAGTCCGTCTAGCATTTTCTCACTGGGTCTACCTGGTGCTCTCTTTCCCTCCAGCTTTCCCGTTGTGACCAGGTGCTCCAAATCCCCTTTCCTCATAAAATGGCCTACAAATTTTGCCTGTCTTTTCCTAATCTTCCTTATGAGTGATCTACTTGTGTCTGCCTCCATCAAGACTGTCTCATTTATTTTCTTTGCTGTCCATGGAACTCTCAACATTCTTCTTAGAAACCACATCTTGGCTGCCTCAATCTTGCTCTGGCTTTGCTCGTTGACTGTCCACGCCTCACATCCGTACAACAGTATTGGTTCTATATAACATTCAAGAACTCTCTTCCTGATGTTAACTGATAGGCATTTGTTGGTAAGAATGCTTGTCATCTTCTTGAATGCTGTTTTGGCTTGGCTGATTCTGCCGGCTATTTCTGATGTGCATCTGCCGTCTGATGAAATGACCGTTCCCAGGTATTTGAACTTATTAACCTGTGTCAAGGTTGTGCCATTTGCTGTTATTTTGCAGGAGGGGATTTCATGTTTTTTACTAATCACCATGACTTCAGTCTTCCTGCTGTTTAGTTCCAACCCCTTTCCTTTACTTTCTATTTCTAGTATATTCACAAGGTTTTGTAGGTCCCTTTCATTTTCTGCAATTAGCACGGTGTGATCTGCGTATCGAATGTTGTTTATCATTTTCCCTCCAACCTTTAATCCAAGGTCTTCTTCTAGGTTTCTCATGATGTTTTCGCTGTAAAGTGAAAACAGATCTGGTGACAAAACACAACCCTGTCTGACTTCTCTTTTGATGTTTTGGAAAGAGCTTATATTGTTTTCTATTCTCATTGCAGCTGTTTGTTCCCAGTACATATTCCTGATTATTCGTAGATCTTTTCCATCAACATTGAGTCTCTCCAGCTGGTTGATCAATTCTTCATGTCGTACCCGATCGAAAGCCTTGGTATAGTCAACAAAGCATAAATACAAATCCTTATTCATCTCAACTGACCTCTCTATGATAGTTCTTAGGATGTATATGGCATTGATAGATGACACATAGCACGGTTTATTGTCGTCTTGGTTTATATAAAACACATAGCGTGGTTTATGGTTCTCTTGGTTTACATAAAACACATAGCGTGGTTTATTGTCGTCTTGGTTTACATAAAACACATAGCGTGGTTTATTGTCTTGGTTTACATAAAACACATAGCGTGGTTTATTGTCGTCTTGGTTTACATAAAACACATAGCGTGGTTTATTGTCGTCTTGGTTTACATAAAACACATAGCGTGGTTTATTGTCGTCTTGGTTTACATAAAACACATAGCGTGGTTTATTGTCGTCTTGGTTTACATAAAACACATAGCGTGGTTTATTGTCGTCTTGGTTTACATAAAACACATAGCGTGGTTTATTGTCGTCTTGGTTTACATAAAACACATAGCGTGGTTTATGGTTGTCTTGGTTTACATAAAACACATAGCGTGGTTTATGGTTGTCTTGGTTTACATAAAACACATAGCGTGGTTTATGGTTGTCTTGGTTTACATAAAACACATAGCGTGGTTTATGGTTGTCTTGGTTTACATAAAACACATAGCGTGGTTTATGGTTGTCTTGGTTTACATAAAACACATAGCGTGGTTTATTGTCGTCTTGGTTTACATAAAACACATAGCGTGGTTTATTGTCGTCTTGGTTTACATAAAACACATAGCGTGGTTTATGGTTGTCTTGGTTTACATAAAACACATAGCGTGGTTTATTGTCGTCTTGGTTTACATAAAACACATAGCGTGGTTTATTGTCGTCTTGGTTTACATAAAACACATAGCGTGGTTTATGTCGTCTTGGTTTACGGATGACACATCGTTATTGTTTACAGATAGCACATAACATGGTTTACTTTTTATGGATAATACACACACAGACAAACAGACATACAGACAAACACAGACACACAGACACACACACACACATACACACACACCATCACGAACACACATGTATACAGTCACACATGCCCACTTTACAGAAACATACATGCATAATCAAACCTACGCAATAAAACATAATTATGCTAATGATACTAAAATCACATGGAAATGTAGCTGATAACTTTCATAGCTAAAATGATTTGAACTTCAACACTGACACCATCGGAACAACAACTGTGTGGACACGGGCAGTCAGAAGGTCAGTTTAATTCAGCTCAGTATAGGTTCGAACACACAACCTATGGAACGTAAACCCAACGCTCAACCACCTGAGCTATTTAGTTTTGCACCAGAAAGGTTTTTAGGTCCAGAAAGTGACGAAGTTACAGGTGTGACGCGATGGCTATTGATGCGTCAGTGTGTTTGTTTGTTTGTTTGTTTGTTTGTCGTTTTTATCCTCTTCTCCCACTGGACGAAGCAGCAGGGAAGTTTCAGTCTTTTTCTCCTAATTTTTGTATTTGGTGTTTGTTTGTGATCTTACATTCACGCTTGACAAAGGCCAGTTGGCGGAAAGTTTGCGCCTGTCTTGTCTGGTTGTATTAAATACACATTCTGATTCTGTTTTCATGGTTTTTTTTGTTCCTGTTTGTTTGGTTGGTTGGTTGGTTGGTTGGCTGGTTGTTTGTTTGTTTGCTTGTTTGTTTGTTTGTCTTATCTTTTTCTAAACCCACAGAAAAGCTTGAACTACATAACCTGCATCTTGCAAACCTCCTGCCCAAGCCTCAAGACAAAATATCATCACAGAGTAACAAGTTTAGCATGACGGCAATCAACATGTTGGCATAATATACACCACATTTGCAGGGTCCCTGCACTAAAGCCCCAAGGACACATGATCAGCTAAACCTGGTAACAAGTTTAGCATGGCGGCAATCAACGCGTTTAGTGTCTAGGGGCCAGCATCCGTGCTGGTTAGAACACACCCCTTCCCATAATCCCTGTCGTCTTGAGAGACAAGATGGCGGTTATTTGATAAAACCAACCCCCTCCCTACCCACCCCCACCCCTGCAGTATTGGGGCCTGGCTGATGTAAAGCTGGAGCTCCTGTCTTTCACTCTGTCTGCGTGAGTTCCAGTCTGCTATCGGATTACCGTCATGCCTGTCACGTCTTGTTCGCGTAGCTGACCCAGTCCAGCGTTGGGAAAGGTAAAGCTGGGAGCTGGGAGTTTATTCAAGACTGATTCGCAACACACAGTTCCATATGCGCTGAACTTACTGCGTCATCTGTTATCTGGTAGACTCCTTGAGAACTGCAAAAGAAACCCCCGTTAAGCAAAGCAAGTGTTTGGGCCCTTAACTCCTGACACTCTAAGGGGGCCGGGCCTCATCCAGGTCATGACTCCTGGATGCCCTTCTGCTGTCGCCCGTTTTTTACTGTGGGAAAGATGAAGATATAGTTGAACTGTGGGGAAAATAAAGATGAGGTATAGCCGTTACAAGGGCCACAAAAGCTGTTACAAGGGTCGTAAAAAGCCGTTACAAAGGCCACAAACGCCGCCGTTACAAGGTCACAAAAGCCATTACAAGGGCCACAAAAACCGTTACAAGGGCCACAAAAGCTGTTACAAGGGTCGTAAAAGCCGTTACAAAGGCCACAAAACGCCGCCGTTACAAGGTCACAAAAGCCATTACAAGGGCCACAAAAACCGTTACAAGGGCCACAAAAGCTGTTACAAGGGTCGTAAAAGCCGTTACAAAGGCCACAAACGCCGCCGTTACAAGGTCACAAAGCCATTACAAGGGCCACAAAAACCGTTACAAGGGCCACAAAAGCTGTTACAAGGGTCGTAAAAGCCGTTACAAAGGCCACAAACGCCGCCGTTACAAGGTCACAAAAGCCATTACAAGGGCACAAAAACCGTTACAAGGGCCCACAAAAGCTGTTACAAGGGTCGTAAAAGCCGTTACAAAGGCCACAAAAGCCGCCGTTACAAGGTCACAAAAGCCATTACAAGGGCCACAAAAACCGTTACAAGGGCCACAAAAGCTGTTACAAGGGTCGTAAAAGCCGTTACAAAGGCCACAAAAGCCGCCGTTACAAGGTCACAAAAGCCATTACAAGGGCCACAAAAACCGTTACAAGGGCCATAATAGCTGTTACAAGGACCACAAAAGCCGTTACAAGGGCCACAATAGCCGTTACAAGGACCACAAAATCCGTTACAAGAGCCCCCAGAGCCGTTACAATGGGTGGAAATCAGTTTTGGAGAGAGGACTGGGGATGCAGTGCTAGTGGCCAGTCCATGTGCCAGTGACCTTTGACCTATTGTGTGTCTTTCTCTGATTGGTTGTCTTCACTACATGATTACAGTCTCGAGAAAGAAAATAACTCTTGTCAGCTTTCGGAGAAAATATTACCATCGATTCTAGACAGAATGGTTAGGTCAGTTCCAGAGAGAGAATGTTTTGATCAATTTCAGGGAAAATGCACAGGCTGGTGGAAGATTTGGTGCACTTGTCAATTCCAACAGAAGGAAGAAATGTCTGTGCACCACAATGGAGAAGTCATCAAGTCTTTCTGTAGAAGGGAACTGACCTGTTTTTAAAAACCGTCCACATGTTTTGATTGTCTTGTGTTGCACCATGGTAACAGCCCTCCAAAATACTTTCGTCAATTTTAGAGACAACGATTTGGTTGATTCCAGGCAGGACAATTCTCATCGATTTCAGATAAAATGGTTGAGTGGATTTTACACATGGATTTGACCTCCCTGTATCGCCATCATGACTTTTCTTCTCTACATGCTTACGGGCCTGAGAAATAAAATACCTCTGTTCCATTTTGTGGAGAAAATATTTCAGTGGCTTCTTGGAGAAGTGCATGTGCACTCTGTAGGAAGTACTTATCAGAAAGAGAGAGAGAGAGAGAGAGTGCGTGTGTGTTTTGGTGTGTGTGTGTGTGTGTGTGTTGTAAGAGAGAGAGAGAGAGAGAGAGAGAGAGAGAGAGAGAGAGAGAGAGAGAGAGGAGAGAGAGAGAGAACTTGAGATAAAACACTTGAGTTGATTCAATACAAAGAAGAAAAGGACTATGCATGACTATGAAATGGTGACAACTCTACTGTGACAAGAATGTTATGGTCAGACAATTCTATCGTCATAACACACGTAAGGAAACAGGATATCGTTGTGGTTACGAAACATATTTCTTTGTTATCTCACTTGGTGATAGCACTGTAACACCAGAGGCTTAGCGTGATAGAGCGTGGTTATCAAATGGACAGCTAGCCGTACATGATATAAACGCCACACTGTAGAAATTGGAAAATTAAAGTGTACAAACAGATAACAAAGAAAACATACACTAGGCTTTGGGGGAAACATCAGCCGAGCAAGACCCACCATTTTCTCATACTCAACTTCAGAAAAGTCTTTTTGTGGTTTTGTCCCTTACGTTTTGTGTATTTAGTCTCTGCTGGTTTTTTGTGTGTGTATGCCTGATTAAGGCAGTTAGGCGAAAATTTGTGTCTGTTTTGTTTGTTTGTTCTAATTCGCGTTCTCATTTTTATATTTGTGTGTTCCATATGGCGTTGGCGATCATGGACTTCCATCTGTCTCTATCTTTGTTTGCCCCATAGATAGAGACAGATGGAAGTCCACGATCGCCAACGCCATGCGGCAGGGCACCTGATGATGATGATGATGATGATGTGTTCCATATTCCAGAAAGACTGCTTCAGTATGTTTATAGAAATACCACAACCCTCTGTTTGTAGTCTGTGGACCACTCACTGAACACCAGAACAAGGAGAGAGCAGAAGTTTTCTTCAGTCACTATAATTCAAACACCTCTATCATTATCTGCATTAGGGAAAGCTGTAGGATTCTTAGATGCTCGTGCATAAATAGATAAACCCATTGATGATGATGATAGCGTGAAATGTTGACTATTCATCATTATCATGTGCCCTGCCGCATGACTTTGACGATCAAGGCCTTCCATACGAATCTATCCCTTATCGCTGGAAGTATATCTCCCATCCTACTGACTGTTACATCAACTAATTACAACTAGCCTAAGTTTTACGGCCCTATTAAGTGTTTTATGGCAAAGGTATGTGTTCTGTTCTGTTCTGTTCCTTTCTGTTCTGTTTGCTTTTGTGGTTTTGTTCAGATAGATGTCTGCCAGACAGGACCACAGCCTTCTAAGAATGTTCACCAGCTTTTGTCCTCTTTTAGGAATGGCAGATCCAAGCAGATAGTGGAGCAATCGTCGAACAGACTTTAGGACAGAAATGGTACCAGCTGAAGGCTTTCTTCCAGACCACTCAGCTGACCATTGGAAGTGTGAACAAATCTTGAACATGAAAATCACAAATGTTTTTGACCTCCTGTGGTTCGTCTCGATCGTCTTGTCGTCATTTGATGCCGACATCCCTGGAAAAATCCAAACCTGTCGGTTTTAAAGAAAATGTTCTGGTCGATTCCAAAAGAATGTTTCATCCACTCCAGACAGAATGGTTAATGGTTTCGTTGATTTCAGGAACGGCCATAAAGTGTGACGTCCCTATGTTTCTCCCTAATTGTCATGTCTTCTTGGGAGACTTACAGCTTACATGCTTACAGCTTTGAATAACAAAACGCTTTTATCGACTTTCGGGGGTGGGTGGGGATGTTTTGGTCGATTCCAGGCAGAATGTAGAATCGAATCCCCACAGAATGGTTCTGTCGATGATAGAAAAAGCTGTAGCCTTCCTGTGATTGTCCCTGAGGGAATTTTCTCCACAACATGCTTACAGCTCAGAATACAAAAATACCAGCCATTGATCTTTCCACATCTTTATTTGGTTGATTCCGGGCAGACCGTCTCATAAATTCTAGCCAAATGCTTCAGTCAATTTGAAAGACAGTGTTCAGTCAATGCCAGGTGGACTGTTTCACCAGAGACAAAAATGCGGTCGTTTCCTTTAAAAAACCCCCGTTAAAATCAATTGTAGATAGAATGCTCCTATTGCAGAGGACTTCTGTTGATAGAGGAATTCTGTTAGTAAAGGACTTCTGTTTATAGAGGACTTCTGTTAGTAGAGGACTTCTGTTTATAGAGGACTTCTGTTAGTAGAGGACTTCTGTTAGTAAAGGACTTCTGTTTATAGAGGACTTCTGTTAGTAGAGGACTTCTGTTTATAGAGGACTTCTGTTAGTAGAGGACTTCTGTTAGTAAAGGACTTCTGTTTATAGAGGACTTCTGTTAGTAGAGGACTTCAGTTAGAAAGGATTTCTGTTTATAGAGGACTTCTGTTAGTAGAGGACTTCTGTTTATAGAGGACTTCTGTTAGTAGAGGACTTCTGTTAGTAAAGGACTTCTGTTAGTAGAGGACTTCTGTTAGTAGAGGACTTCTGTTTATAGAGGACTTCTGTTAGTAGAGGACTTCTGTTTATAGAGGACTTCTGTTAGTAGAGGACTTCTGTTTATAGAGGACTTCTGTTAGTAGAGGACTTCTATCAGTGGAGGACTTCTGTTAGTAGAGGACTTCTGTTAGTAGAGGACTTCTGTTAGTAGAGGACATCTGTTAGTAGAGGACTTCTGTTAGTAGAGGACTTCTGTTTATAGAGGACTTCTGTAAGTAGAGGACTTCTGTTTATAGAGGACTTCTGTAAGTAGAGGACTTCTGTTTATAGAGGACTTCTGTAAGTAGAGGACTTCTGTTTATAGAGGACTTCTGTAAGTAGAGGACTTCTGTTCGTAGAGGACTTCTGATCGTAGAGGACTTCTGTTAGTAGAGGACTTCTGTTAGTAGAGGACTTCTGTCAGTTGAGAACTTCTGTTTATAGAGGACTTCTGCTAGTAGAAGACTTCTGTTTATAGAGGACTTCTGTTAGTAGAGGACTTCTGTTCGTAGAGGACTTCTGTTAGTAAAGGACTTCTGTTAGTAGAGGACTTCTGTCAGTTGAGGACTTCTGTTTATAGAGGACTTCTGCTAGTAGAAGACTTCTGTTTATAGAGGACTTCTGTTAGTAGAGGACTTCTGTTAGTAGAGGACTTCCGTTAGTAGAGGACTTCTGTTAGTAGAGGACTTATGTTAGTTGAGGACTTCTGTTTATAGAGGACTTCTGCTAGTAGAAGACTTCTGTTTATAGAGGACTTCTGTTAGTAGAGGACTTCTGTTTCTAGAGGACTTCTGTTAGTAGAGGACTTCTGTTAGTAGAGGACTTCTGTCAGTTGAGGACTTCTGTTTATAGAGGACTTCTGCTAGTAGAAGACTTCTGTTTATAGAGGACTTCTGTTAGTAGAGGACTTCTGTTCGTAGAGGACTTCTGTTAGTGGAGGACTTCTTTTAGTAGGGGATTCCTGTTAGTAGAGGACATCTTTTAGTAGAGGACTTCTTTTAGTAGAGGAGTTCTGTTAGTAGAGGACATCTTTTAGTAGAGGACTTCCGTTAGTAGAGGATTTCTGTTAGTAGAGGAAGTCCGTTAGTTTCAAACAGAATGCTTGACACCATTTAAGAGGTAATATTTCGGCTTATTGCGGATCAAATGGTTTAATCCATCCCAGGGCAAATACTTTATCATTCTAAGGAACTGAATACTCTTATTTAGTTCTAGGAAATGAAGTTCACCTTGAATCACACCACAAACTATACATTTTCTACCTTGTCAGTGTGTCTGTCTGTTTCAATTTGCACGTGATACGCACTAACCTTACGTCTGCATATTGCTGTCTGTGTTTCTCCATGCTTGCCTCGTCTAGACAGCAGCTTACAGTCCTGAGAACTAGCAAAGTTCCATTTGTTGGCGACATCTTTCTGTCGATACTAGAGAAAAAACCTCTATCAACACTAAAACCCATCTTTTTCAAAAGTATCTGGTTGCAGAGTAACTTCCACGGCATTGGTGCTGAAGTACAAAATGACTGTTTTTAACCTTTTCTAGTCCTTGGCATGACTGTGTCTATTATTGGTGTTTTTTAAGTTTATTCTTCTGATTATATATTTTAATTTTATTTTTTGTGTGTGTGTGTGTGTGTGAGTGTGTGTGTGTGTGTGTGTGTGTGTGTGTGTGTGTGTGTGTGTGTGTGCGTGCGTGCGCGTGTGTGTGTGTGTGTGTGTGTGTGTTGTGAACGTGAACATGATATGTTGGAATATCTTTGTATGCTCTCTGATTTGTTTTAATTAGTTAAATGTCTTATTCAGCTTCTATTTGTAATGCATGTTTTAATTAAGATTTTATGTAAAACACGTTGAGCATTTTATGGAAAGGCGTTTATTCATGTAATAATAATAATAATAATAAAGTGAAAACACCACAGCCAATATTGAGGAAAAGGCTGTTGTCGATTTATCGGAATGCGTTTTACAATCGATCAAGTGATTTAAATTGATCCCAGAGAAAAGTTTTCAGTCGATGCCAGAGCAAATAATTCTGTCAAGGTGGTGACTACTCAAAGAACGGTCGATGTTTCAAGAAAAAAAAATCCTGCAATCAATTCTTGAGGAATTACCTCATTGAGTCAACCAAAATACATCAGTTGGGTTAAGAAGAGAAAATTCCTCAATCGATATCGGAGTTTGGTGTTTGGGTGTTTGTTTAAAATGGATACACTGCATTCAGACAATGCCATACATGCTCCACCTAACTCTGCTAGCAGTCATTTGGCAGACTCCTAGAGCTGGCGCAGAACCCTATGTATTGGCAAAGTCTTGAAATGATGAAGAGAGAGTTGGTTTTTTGTTTTTGTTTTGTTTAGTTTTTAGGATCATTGCACTCAGGGAGGTTGCCTTAGCGCTCACCTTTTTTTATTTTTTTTATTTCCGTCTCATTTTCTACGCCACTTTAATGTCTATAGAAGCTGAAACAGTATTTATTATGCGATGATGATGATGTCGATGAGGATGATAATCATGATTCTATGGAGTTCCATCTAGGATTGAGACTGCGTGACAGGGTTGTATTCTACGCTTACTATCATAATATATCCTGGCGTCAACCAGGCCCGAGAGGTACAGACACCTGCGGTGCTGGTCAGAAGATTTGAGCAACACCCTCAATGAAGCATACGTGAAGAGGATGAGACTCGACTGTGTGGTCCCAGTCTTCCCACTGAGCCCATAGCACGCCCAACCCTGGGTAGGAGCCGGTTAGAGCCGAAAAATCCCAAAATGATTTTTGAAGTTACTGATGGGGATTCGAACCCACAACCTTCCAGTCAGTAGTCTGTTGCGTTAACCACTACACCATGGCGACTGGTTCGATGAGGAGAGAGTTAGTAAGTGAGATATGAAACAGTAAATTGACACCATGTGAACGATAAAATCATGAAGATGGGCAAATCAAGTTTTGTGTGGCAGTAAAGGATTGAACTCAAGACATCAGACATTGATTGATGGATACAGGCGACCATTTCATCAGAAATTACCACTTCCTACTTTGTTTGTTTATTTGTTGTATTTTTTGTTTTTTTGTTCAGCTTAGTCAGTTTATTCCTTTTCTTACGTTGGACACAGCAGCAGGGAAGTTTCAGTGTTTTTCTCAAAAGTTTTGTATCTGGTGTTTGTTTGTTTGTAATCTTACGCTTGACAAAGGCCAGTTGGCCGAAAATTTGCGCCTGTCTTGTCTTGTTTTAAATACGCGTTCGTATTCTTCTTTCGTGTTTTTCTGCTTCCTGTTTGCTTGAACGCGGGCAGTCACATTTGTTTTGGATTTTGTTTTCATGCTTGCTTTTTTGTGGTTTTTGTTTGTATGTTTACAACGATTTTGTAATTGGCTTTTATTTTTCTCTCTCTACTTTTCATGAATGCAGTTTGCCTTTATGGTTTGTAAGTTACATCAAATGTGCAGAATAGAAAAGAGCAGCTGTAAGACAGGTCCAGTGGAACTTAATGTTACTGTCCATGAGTTTGAAAAAAATGTTCGAATTTCCAACTCGCCCTGCCACGCAAATCTGTTTATTCTCTTCTTCACATTTGTCGTCAAATAAAAAGTTGACTTTTTCAGATGAACAAAAGTTCGTTCTGTACAAGCGCCTCTCTATGGGTGACGCAGCTTGTCTTCTACGTCCAAAGGCTGACTGAATTCCCTCAAGGATGGAAGGTTCTGGAAGTCTTGGAGGACGTGCTACAGTAGGAAAAAAACTGGGTGACGCAGCTTGTCTTCTAAGTCCAAAGGCTGACTGAATTCCCTCAATGATCGAAGGTTCTGGAAGCTCTTGGAGGACGTGCTACAGTCGGAAGAGTTCGAGGAATAACGGCAGTGATTGTTTTGTATGGTTAATTCAGTGTACACCTCACCGGATGTGTACCATGAATATCTGATGACATCAGGGAAAAAAGACGCCACAATCTGGTCTGCCTTTTCACTGAGACACAGAAGTGTTGGCACAAGGGGACCTGAAAGTCTTTGGTCAAGTTCCCAGTATTCTGAAGCTAACAGAAGAAACAGAGGGACACAAGAGAAAGAAGATGAAAGAGGGAGGAAAGAAGAAAGTGAGACACAGAGAGAGAGGGAGAGTTAGAAGGGAAAGAGAGGAGAGAGATGGAGAGAGAAAGGGGGAGAGAGAGGAGAGAGCACAGCGCAGCGCAACGTAACAACACAAAAGCAAGGCAACACCACACAAGGCAACACAACAGAAGACAACACAGCACCGAAAAGAACAACAGCACAGCACAACAGCACAGCACAACACAACACAACACAACACAACACAACACAACACAACACAACACAACACAACACAGCACAGCACAGCACAACACAACACAACACAACACAACACAACACAACACAAACACAACATAACATAGCACAACACAGCACAACACAGCGCAGGACAGCACAACATAACACAACACAAACAACACACCATAGCACAGCACAGCACAACACAGCACAGCACAGCACAGCACAACACAACACAACACAACATAACACAGCACAACACAGCACAACACAGCGCAGGACAGCACAACAGAACACAACACAAACAACACACCATAGCACAGCACAGCACAACACAGCACAGGACAACGCAACACAACACAGCACAGCACAGCACAACACAGCACAGCACAACACAGCACAGGACAACGCAACACAACACAGCACAGCACAGCACAACACAGCACAGCACAACATACCACATCATAACACAACACAGCACACACAGCACAGCACAGCACAGCACAGCACAACACAACACAACACAGCACAAAACAGCACAACACAGCGCAGGACAGCACAACAGAACACAACACAAACAACACACCATAGCACAGCACAGCACAACACAGCACAACACAACACAACACAACACAACACACACAACACAACACAGCACAACACAACACAACACAACACAACACAGCACAAAACAGCACAACACAGCGCAGGACAGCACAACAGAACACAACACAAACAACACACCATAGCACAGCACAGCACAACACAGCAACAACACAACACAAACAACACAACACAACACAACACAACACAACACAACACAACACAACACAACACAACACAACACAACACAACACAACAAAACAGCACAACACAGCGCAGTACAGCACAACAGAACACAACACAAACAGCACAGCACAACACAGCACAGACAACACAGCACAGGACAACACACACAAACAACACAAACAACACAACACAACACAACACAACACAACACAACACAACACAACACAACACATCACAACACAACAAGCACACACAGCACAGCACAGCATGGCACAACCCAACTCAACCACCCAACCCAACCCAACCCAACCCAGCACAACACAACACAACGCAACGCAACGCAACGCAAACAACAAACACAACACAACACAACACAACACAACAACGTGGCTGAAACAGACAGAAAGAAATTCAAATTGCATAAAAGGCGATTTTTATTTGACTTGCTCATTTGCACTCAGACGAGATGTTGAAATGCAAGTGTACGTGTGTCTTTCCTATTCCGTTCTGTAATATCACTCTTGTCTGTTTCCTTAGTGCTGGAGATTTGCAGGGGCCTTATTGTCTTGTCACTGGCTTCCTCCTTTATTTTGTTGTATATGTCGCTTTCTTTTCGGGTCTTCTGTATTTCTTTGTTCTTCGTCAGTTCTTTGTATTTTTCATTTGTTTTTTTTATTTCGTATAAAGAATTGTTTCGTATCATGTCGTGTGTGTGTGTGTGTGTGTGTGTGTGTGTGTTGTTGTGTGTGTGTGTGTGTTGTGTGTGTGTGTGTGTGTGTGTGTGTGTGTGTGTGTGTGTGTGTGTGTGTGTGTGTGTGGTGTGTGTGTGTGTTGTGTGTGTGTGTGTGTGTTGTGTGTTGTGTGTGTTGTGTGTGTTGTGTTGTGTGTGTTGTTTGTGTGTGTGTGTGTGTGTGTGTGTGTGTGTGTGTGTGTGTGTGTGTGTGTGTGTGTGTGTGTGTGTGTGTGTGTGTGTGTGTGTGTGTGTGTGTGTTGTGTGTGTGTGTGTGTGTGCATGCTTGTGTGTAACAAATATCTGACGAACAATTTTCTCAGCTGTTGTGTAATGAATCTTTACTAAATGACAGCTCAAATGTGAAAAATGTTGAAAAGTTGCGAATGCATAAGTTTGAAGTATGGCTCGCAGATCAAGACTACATGACAAAACAAAACAAAACAAAACAAAACAAAACAAATAAAACAAAACAAAACAAAACAACGAGACAAAAACAGGCGCAAATTTTCGGCCAACTGGCAGTGCCTTTTCCAACTGACAAAGCAACAGGGAAGTTTCAGTCTTTTTCACATAAGTTTTGTATCTGGTGTTTGTTTGTTTGTAATCTTACGTTGACAAAGGCCAGTTGGCCGAAAATTTGCGCCTGTCTTGTCTTGTTGTATCAAATACGCGTTCTGATTCTATTTTTGTGTTTTTCTTGTTCCTGTTTGCTTGAACGCGGGCAGTCACACTTGTTTTGGAAAACGAAACAACACAAAAATAAAAAAGAAAATTAAAGTGCCTCAAATCACATTCTTTGACGAAACGTGTGTGAACAACATTTTCTCACTAACTTCTAAGAATATTTACATTTTAGTTTTCTCTGTTGTGAAGTGGACACTTTCTTTGCTTGATGTCAACGCTTATGTTATTTGACGTTTTTTAAGGCCACAGTGACCTTGAAAAGTACAAAATCAGATTGTTCTGTGATAACTTTTGTAATAAAATATTCATTGTTAGAATAGGTTGATAAAAAAATGGCTTGACTGTCCTGGTTTTCTTCGTTCTTTTTATTTCTTGTCCTTCTCCGCTATTTCCTCATTCTTCTGCTTCAGTTCTTCTTCATTTTGTTCGTTGTTTTCTTTTCTTCCCCTTATCTCTCTTCGCTTTTTTCTTCTTCTTGTCTTTCTTCTGTGTTTATAACTTCTATGTAATTTTTGTTTATTCTGCTTCGTTGTCTTTTTCTTCTTCTTATGTTTTTGTCTTCTTCTTCTTCTTTTTTCTCGTCGTCGTCGTCGTCGTCGTCGTCATCCTCCTCCTCCTCCGCCTTCTCCCTCCTCCTCCTTCTCCTTCTTCTTCTTCTTCTTCATCTCTTCTTCTTCTTCTTCTTCTTCTTCTTCTTCTTCTTCTTCTTCTTCTCTTCTTCTTCTTCTTCTTCTTCTTCTTCTTCTTCTTCTTCTTCTTCTTCTTCTTCTTCTTCTTCTTCTTCTTCTTCTTCTCTATTCTGTATTCTTCGATTCTTGTACTTTTTTTGCTCTTCCATTTGTTTCTCTTCTGATTCCTCTTCTTTGTCGTCTTCATTGTCGTCATCATGTCCATTTCCTTTGCTTCTCCTCCTGCTTTGCCCCCTCTTGTTGTTGTCGTCGTCGTGTCGTTGTTGTTATCATACTAATACTATTTTCATGACGTCGTTGAGTTAACTCTTTGACTCCCGCATCGTATGCATCAACTGCAAAAACTTAATTAACGGTTTGATTCCCTCACCCTTTCTGCGGGAAGCTGGTGGATAGGGCGAGGGAATCAAGGGGTTAAGTTTTTGCTTTGCTAGCATGGTTGACAATAGAGGATACTGGTGTTGACAATAGAGGATGCTGGTGGACAGGGTGCGGGAGGCAAAGGGTTAAGTTTAAATTAAGTGTCTGGTTTTGTCTTCACTCAGTACAGTTTTTTTGTGAGATGTAGAGACATATGTTATTATGAAGTAGCGAAGATGAATCCAATTTCAAGCTGAAAAAAATATAAGATATAAAGCCCTTATGCTTGGAAGACCTCAAGATTTTGCCTGCTCATAAGGCTTCTGTGCCAGCCTATGGCTTATGCAATAATCATTTTGGATCTTTCACTTCACATGGCATCTGTGGCGTCAGTGAATATGAAATTCATTCTGAGCGAAGAGACGTTGTTTTGAGAAACTGAAACTGAAACTTGAAGTATCTCCTTCCATTGGTGTCAAACAACATCAAATGTTTCTTTTTGATTTCTTTGGAGTTTTGCCTCTGTTTGGAATTTGTTCAAGAGGGGATTCACTGCACTCGGAAAACTCCATATGCGCTCCACCCAAATCTGCCAGCAGTTATCTGACAGACTTCTAAGCCTGCGCAAAATCCTGTGTGCTGTCAAGGTCTTGAAATGGGGAAGGGAGAAGATGGACCAATCAAACACTAAACTGACACCACCAATATGGTGGAAACATTAAGATGGGCAGCAAACAGGCCAGTTTTTTAATGTTACGGGACGGGATTGAACTCAAGATATCAGATCTTGAGTCCACGGCTCTGCCAGCTAGCCCACATTACGTATTGTGTCTTAAAATATTGGTGTATTGAGCATTTCTTTTTCGGTAGTTTTAATGCTAGATAGATTAGCAACGGCAAGTTTGAAAAAAAATGCATGTAGCCAATAAGTTCTGCCTTTGGAAGACAAAGTATCATTGTCATTTTTATGAGATCCAAAACAAGTGCGACTGCCCGCGCCCAAGCAAACAGGAACCAGAAGAACAAGTAAACCAAAGTAAGCGCGTGTTCAACACAACAAGACAAGACAAGCGCAAATTTTCGGTCAACCGGCCTTTGTCAAGCGCGAATGCACGGTCACAAACAGACCACAAACACCAAACAACGGATAATAAAAAGAGGATTAAAAACTTCCCTGCCGCTTCGTCCAGTGGATAAAAAGGGACCAAATGGAATGCCCGTGTTCATGAGCAGTAGTAAGAAGTGTCATTTTTGTCATTCCCACTCGTCTCCCCCATCGTTTTCTAATTCCTCTTGTTTATTCTTATTTTTCTGTTTCTCTGTTTCTTTCCTTTCTTCTTCTTTCTCCTACTTCAACATGCTGAGGTTGAAGCTGATGTTAATATCAATGCTGATGTTGATGTTGATGCTGATGTTGATGCAGGCAGTCCTCCATGACGCTGATCCCACTGCTGACGTCAGTGTTCAAGTGTCAGCATCTGCATAATCTGATGGACACGCTGTCCCACGATACATCGTCAGTGTATAAAACACGATATCGTATTTGTTCCTTTCGTTTATTTATTTTGTTTCTTTGTTTGTTTTTCAGTGGATACCAGAATGAAATCTGTTGTGCATAACATGAGGCAGCAATATGTCTTCTGTTGTATTGGCACGTGAAATAGCATGGGCCTGCTACGTTGCTGCCTTCGTTGAGATGAATATGTATTTTGTGTGTTTGTGTGTGTGTGTGTGTGTTGTGTGTATGTGTGTGTGTGTGTGTGTATGTGTGTGTGTATGTGTGTGTGTGTGTGTGTGTCTTTCTTCTCTGTCTCTGTGTCTCTGTGTCTCTGTCTCATCTCTCTCTCTCTATGTATGTATGTATGTATGTATGTATGTATGTATGTATGTATGTATGTATGTATGTATGTGTGTATGTATGTATGTGTGTATGTATGTATGTGTGTATGTATGGATGGATGGATGTATGTTATGTATATATGTATGTTATGTATGTATGTATGTATGTATGTAAGTATGTACGTACGTTTGTATCTGTCTATCTATCTATCTATCTATCTATCTATCTATCTATCTATCTATCTATCTATCTATCCATCTATTCATCTATCCATCTATCTATCTATCTATCTATCTATCTATCTATCTATCTATCTATCTATCTATCAGTCTCTTTGTCTCTGTCTCTCTGTGTCCCGCTTTCTCTCTCTCTCCCCCTCTCTCTCTCTCCCCCCCCCCTCTCTCTATCTGTTGTTGTAACACACGTGGAACAAGCAACATGAAGACAAAAACACGCACACAATCACGCCCTGCCCCCTTGTCAAATAACGCGGCAGAACGAAATCTTGAAGTGAAAACATTGGAAAGAAAACACAAGGTGAATACGATGTTTGTTGTAGGAAAACAGCACTGTGTGAATCAAACAGAGAACAACAGTGAAGGGACGGGGAGAGAGAGAGAGAGAGAGAGAGAGAGAGAGAGAGAGAGAGAGAGAGAGAGAGAGACAGAGACAGAGAGAGAGACAGAGACAGAGAGAGACAGAGACAGAGTGCGATAGAGAGGAGGAGGAGAGAGAGAGAAAGAGAGAGAGAGAGAGTGGGTGAAAGAGGAAGAGAGAGAACAGAGAGAGATACAGAGACAGAGAGCGATAGAGAGGAGGAGGAGCGATAGAGAGGAGGAGGAGGAAGAGAGAGAGAGAGAGAGAGAGACAGAGAGAGTGGGTGAAAGAGGGAGAGAGAGAACAGAGAGACAGAGAGAGACAGAGACAGAGTGCGATAGAGCGGAGGAGGAGGAGAGAGAGAGAAGAGAGAGAGAGAGAGATAGAGAGAGTGGGTGAAAGAGGGAGAGAGAGAACAGAGAGACAGAGAGAGATAGAGACAGAGAGCAATAGAGAAGAGAAGAGAAGAGAGAGAGAAGAGAGAGAGAGAGAGAGAGAGAGTGGGTGAAAGAGGGAGAGAGAGAACAGAGAGAAAGAGAGAGAGAGAGAGAGAGGGAGAGAGAGGAGAGACAGAGAAATATATAGAGAGAGAGACAGAGAGAGAGAGTGAGTGGGTGAAAGAGGGGAGAGAGAGAGAGAGAGAGAGAGAGAGAGAGAGAGACAGAGACAGAGACAGAGAGCGAGAGAGAGAGAGAGAGAGAGAGATAGACAGAGACAGAGACATAGAGCGAGAGAGAGAGAGAGATAGACAGACAGAGACAGAAACAGAGAGCGAGAGAGGGAGAGAGGGAGAGAAGGAGAAAGGGAGAGAGGGAGACAGAGACAGAGAGAAAGAGACAGAGAGAGTAGAAAACCTGAGCCAGCTTGAGTGGTTCACATCAGTTATCAACATGTCAGCCACATCGCTAAGGACCAGAATGGATGGATTGAAGCCTGACGCACAGACAGCTGACTTCGTTTGGAAATGGCGGTGTCTGTCTGCATGAGACGGAGAGCTGACCTTGCCACCTCTGGTGCCTTGATAACTGATGCTGTACTCAAGGGACTGATGGTGTGTGTACAGTGGAAACAGTGAATTGCATAATGTACTGATGACAGCAAGTTGATAAGTTTAACCTTTCGACTCCCGCACTCTACCCACCAATACTAAAACTGAACCTTTTGACTCCCTCACCCTATCCATGAGTTTTGTTTCACTAGCACGGTTGTACGGTTGCGAGGCCTGGATAGTCGGCAGGCAAAGCCAGAACAAGATTGGGGCAGCCGAGATGTGGTTTCTGGGAGGGATGTTGAGAGTTCCATGGACAGCAAAGAAAACAAGCGGGACGGTCTTGGTGGAGG
>CM060308.1:104047316-104052316 GCA_030674185.1 Monoplex corrugatus | reverse complement strand
ATTGTTGTCTTTAATATTTGGTCATTGTGTCTGTCTTAATACTCTGGTCATTGTTTGTCTTAAACTCTGGTCATTGTCTGTTCTTAATACTCTGGTCATTGTCTGTCTTAATCATGTCTGGTCATTGTCTGTATGTTTTAACTACTCTGGTCATTTCTGTTACTTGTATTCTGGTCATATTGTCTTGTCTTAATACTCTGGTCATTGTCTGTCTTAATACTCTGGTCATTGTCTGTCTAATACTCTGGTCATTGTCTGTCTTAATACTCTGGTCATTGTCTTCTGTCTTAATACTCTGAGTCATTGATTGTCTTACAACTCTGGTCATTGTCTTGTCTTTAACTCTTCATTGTCTGTCTTAATACTCTGGTCATTGTTGTCTTAATCCTGGTCATTGTCTGATGTTTAATACTCGGTCATGTCTGTCTTAAACTCTGGTCATTGTCTGTCTTAACTCTGGTTGTTGTCTGTCTGTACTCTGGTCTTTCTGTACTGTCTTTAATACTCTGGTCATTGTCTGTCTTAATCTCATGTTCTTCTCTGTCTTAATATTGTTCTTGGTTGTCTCTAATACTCTGGTCATTGTCTGTCTTAAACCTGGTCATTGTCTGTCTTAATACTGGTCATTGTTTGTCTTAATATCCTGGTCATTTTTACTGTCATGTCTTAATTCTGTCTGTTCTGTCTTAATACTCTGGTCATTGTCTGTTCTTAATACTCTGTCATTGTCTGTCTTAATACTCTGGTCATTGTCTGTCTTAAACTCTGGTCATTGTCTGTCTTAATACTCTGGTCATTGTCTGTCTTAATACTCTGGTCATTGTCTGTCTTAATACTCTGGTCATTGTCTGTCTTAATACTCTGGTCATTGTTTGTCTTAACTACCTGGTCATTGTCTGTCTTAATACTCTGGTCATTGTCTGTCTTAACACTCTGGTCATTGTCTGTCTTAATACTCTGGTATTGTTTGTCTTAACACTCTGGTCATTGTCTGTCTTAATACTCTGGTCATTGTCTGTCTATAACTCTGGTCATTGTGCTGTACTTGTCTTTCTTGGTCATATGTCTGTCTTGTCTTAATACTCTGGTCATTGTCTGTCTTAACACTCTGGTCATTGTTGTCTTAATACTCTGGTCATTGTCTGTCTTAATACTCTGGTCATTGTCTGTCCTTAAACTCTGGTCATTGTCTGTACTGTCTTAATTACTCTGGTCATTGTCTGTTCTTAACACTCTGGTCATTGTCTGTCTTAATACTCTGGTCATTGTCTGTCTTAATACTCTGGTCATTGTCTGTCTTAATACTCTGGTCATTGTCTGTCTTTAATACCTGGTCATTGTCTGTCTTAATACTCTGGTCATTGTCTTCTTAAACTCTGGTCATTGTCTGTCTTAATACTCTGGTCATTGTCTGTCTTAATACTCTGGTCATTGTTTGTCTAAACTCTGGTCATTGTCTGTCTTAAACTCTTGGTCATTGTTGTCTTAATACTCTGGTCATTGTCTGTCTTAATACTCTGGTCATTGTGCTTACCTGTCTTAATACTCTGGTCATTGTTGTCTTAATACTCTGGTCATTTGTCTGTCTTAATACTCTGGTCATTGTCTGTCTTAATACTCTGGTCATTGTCTGTCTTAATACTCTGGTCATTGTCTGTCTTTAATACTCTGGTCATTGTCTGTCTTAATACTCTGGTCATTGTCTGTCTTAATACTCTGGTCATGTTGTCTTAAATCTGGTCATTGTCTGTCTTAATACTCTGGTCATTGTCTGTTCTTAAACTCTGGTCATGTCTGTCTTAATACTCTGGTCATGTGCTTAAACTTGGTCATGTCTGTCTTAATACTCTGGTCATTGTCTGTTCTTAATACTCTGGTCATTGTCTGTACGTCTTAATACTCTGGTCATTGTCTATCTGTCTTAAACTCTGGTCATTGTCTGTCTTAAACTCTGGTCATTGTCTGTCTTAAATCTGGTCATTGTCTGTCTTTAATACTCTGGTCATTGTCTGTACTGTCTTAATACTCTGGTCATTGTTGTCTTAACACTCTGGTCATTGTCTGTCTTAACTATCTCTGGTCATTGTCTGTCTTAATACTCTGGTCATTGTCTGTCTTAACACTCTGGTCATTGTCTGTCTTAATACTCTGGTCATTGTCTGTCTTAACACTCTGGTCATTGTCTGTCTTAATACTCTGGTCATGTCTGTCTTAACACTCTGGTCATTGTCTGTCGTTATCTCTCGGTCATTGTCTGTCTTAATACTCTGGTCATTGTCTGTCTTAATACTTGGTCATTGTCTTACTGTCTTAATACTCTGGTCATTGTCTGTCTTAATACTCTGGTCATTGTCTGTCTTTATACTCTGGTCATTGTCTGTCTTAATACTCTGGTCATTGTCTGTCTTAATACTTGGTCATTGTCTGTCTTAATACTCTGGTCATTGTCTGTCTTAATACTCTGGTCATTGTCTGTCTTAATACTCTGGTCATTGTTGTCTTAACTCTGGTCATTGTCTGTCTTAATACTCTGGTCATTGTCTGTCTTAAACTCTGTCATTGTCTGTCTTAATACTCTGGTCATTTGTTGTCTTAATACTCTGGTCATTGTCTGTCTTAAACTCTGGTCATTGTCTGTCTTAATACTCTGGTCATTGTCTGTCTTTTATACTCTGGTCATTGTCTGTTCTTAATACTCTGGTCATTGTCTGTCTTAACACTCTGGTCATTGTCTGTCTTAAACTCTGGTCATTGTCTGTCTTAATACTCTGGTCATTGTCTGTTTCTTAATACTCTGGTCATTGTTGTCTTAAACTCTGGTCATTGTCTGTCTTAATACTCTGGTCATTGTCTGTCTTAATACTCTGGTCATTGTTGTCTTAACACTCTGGTCATTGTCTGTCTTAATACTCTGGTCATTGTCTGTCTTAATACTCTGGTCATTGTCTGTCTTAACACTCTGGTCATTGTGTCTTATACCTGTCATGTCTGTCTTAATACTCTGGTCATTGTTTGTCTTAAACTCTGGTCATTTGTCGTCTTAAACTCTGTCATTGTCTTACGTCTTAATACTCTGGTCATTGTCTTCTTAATACTCTGGTCATTGTCTGTCTTAATTCTTGGTCATTGTTTGTCTTAATACTCTGGTCATTGTCTGTCTTAATACTCTGGTCATTGTCTGTCTTAACACTCTGGTCATTGTCTGTCTTAAACTCTGGTCATTGTCTGTCTTAATACTCTGGTCATTGTTCTGTCTTAATACTCTGGTCATTGTTTGTCTTAAACTCTGGTCATTGTCTGTCTTAACTCTGGCATTGTCTGTCTTAATACTCTGGTCATTGTCTGTCTTAAACTCTGGTCATTGTCTGTCTTAATACTCTGGTCATGTCTGTCTTAAACTCTGGTCATTGTCTGTCTTAATACTCTGGTCATGTCTGTCTTAAACTCTGGTCATTGTCTGTCTTAATACTCTGGTCATTGTCTGTCTTAAACTCTGGTCATTGTCTGTTCTTAATACTCTGGTCATTGTCTTGTCTTAATACTCTGGTCATTGTTGTCTTAATACTCTGGTCATTGTTCTGTCTTAATACTCTGGTCATTGTCTGTCTTAAACTCTGGTCATTGTCTGTCTTAATACTCTGGTCATTGTCTGTCTTAATACTCTGGTCATTGTCTGTCTTAATACTCTGGTCATTGTCTGTCTTAATACTCTGGTCATTGTCTTGTCTTAAACTCTGGTCATTGTCTGTCTTAATACTCTGGTCATTGTCTGTCTTAAACTCTGGTCATTGTCTGTCTTAAACTCTGGTCATTGTTGTCTTAAACTCTGGTCATTGTTCTGTCTTAATTACTCTGGTCATTGTCTGTCTTAATACTCTGGTCATTGTCTGTCTTTAATACTCTGGTCATTGTTGTCTGTCTTAAACACTCTGGTCATTGTCTGTCTTAATCTCTGGTCATTGTCTGTCTTAACACTCTGTCATTGTCTGTCTTAATACTCTGGTCATTGTCTGTACCTTAACACTCTGGTCATTGTTTGTCTTAAACTCTGGTCATTGTCTGTCTTAATACTCTGGTCATTGTCTGTCTTTAATACTCTGGTCATGTGTCTTGTCTTAATACTCTGGTCATTGTCTGTCTTAAACTCTGGTCATTGTCTGTCTTAATACTCTGGTCATTGTTTGTCTTAAACTCTGGTCATTGTCTGTCTTAATACTCTGGTCATTGTCTGTCTAAACCTGGTCATTGTTGTTTAATACTCTGGTCATTGTTGTCTTAACTCTGGTCATTGTCTGTCTTAATATCTGGTCATTGTCTGTCTTAATACTCTGGTCATTGTTGTCTTAATTCTCTGGTCATTGTTGTTGTCTTAATACTCTGGTCATTGTCTGTCTTAATACTCTGGTCATTGTCTGTATGTCTTAATACTCTGGTCATTGTCTGTCTATAACACTTGGTCATTGTCTGTCTTAATACTCTGGTCATTGTCTGTCCTTAATACTCTGGTCATTGTTTGTCTTAAACTCTGGTCATTGTCTGTGTCTTAATACTCTGGTCATTGTCTGTCTTAATACTCTGGTCATTGTCTGTCTTAATACTTCTGGTCATTGTTTGTCTTAATACTCTGGTCATTGTCTGTCTTAATACTCTGGTCATTGTCTGTACTGTCTTAATACTCTGGTCATTGTTTGTCTTAACACTCTGGTCATTGTCTGTCTTAACACTCTGGTCATTGTCTGTCTTAATACTCTGGTCATTGTCTGTCTTAATACTCTGGTCATATGGTATCATTCGAATGCGATGAATCCCTCTTGGAGAATTCTGAATTCAAAATGTTCTTGTTGTTTCTTATTCTCTTCTTTTTACTCTTGTATAAAGTCTGTTCACACAATGTGATGTTACCCCAAATGTCAGTTTATCTCTCTCTCTGTCTCTGTCTCTGTCTCTCGGTCTCTCACTCTCTCTCTCTCTCTCTCTCTTTATCTCTGTGTCTCTTTCTC
>CM060308.1:104039816-104042316 GCA_030674185.1 Monoplex corrugatus | reverse complement strand
TTTTAACCAGAAAAATGAAACACAAATGTCACGCTTTCAGCTTGACAGAACAGTGAATATAGTGACATGTTTTAACCAGAGAAATGGACACAAATGTCACGCTTTCAGCTTGACAGAACAGTAATAGTGTCATGTATTACCAGACAAATGGACACAAATGTCACGCTTTAAGCTTGACAGAACAGTGAATGTGATGACATGTTTTAACCAGACAAATGGACACAAATGTCACGCTTTCAGCTTGACAGAACAGTTAGTGACAGTGACATGTTTTAACCAGACAAATGGACACAAATGTCACGCTTTCAGCTTGACAGAACAGTGACAGTGATAGTGACATGTTTTAATACAGACAAATGGACACAAATGTCACGCTTTCAGCTTGACAGAACCAGTGATAGTGACATGTTTTAACAGAAAAATGGACACAAATGTCACGCTTTCAGCTTGACAGAACAGTGATAGTGACATGGACACAAATGTCACGCTTTCAGCTTGACAGAACAGCCATAGTAACATGTTTTAACCAGAAAAATGGACACAAATGTGACGCTTTCCTTCTATCTTCTCTTCGTTTCTGTATTCATTTATTTCCTGTCTCCCTTTATCCTGTTTCTTTTTCTTCCAGTCACATTGAGCATAAAAGGACAAAAATGAAAGTCGTCTGTTCGTTTCTGGTTTAACGTGCCCCATCTTCTACACTGGACATCTCCACCACCCCCATGGCAGCTCGCCAGCACACCTCCAAGTTACATACAACAAATACAAAAATTAGGGAGAACCTCCCCCCCCCCCCCAGCTAAACTTAAATTCCCTGTTCCCTGCTGGATGAAAACAACACGGACGTTTTTCCTTTGTTTTCATTAATTTTTGTATCTGTTGTTTGGTGATTGTTCTTTGTTATCTTACGTTTATGCATGACAAAGGCCAGTTGGCCTAAATTTGCGCCTGCAGGAAGCTGGTGGATAGTGTGAGGGAGTCAAAGGGTGAAGTGTTTGCTTTGCTAGCATGGTTGATAATGCAGGATGCTGATGGACAGGGTGAGGGAGTCAAAGAGTTAAGTTTTTGCTTTGCTAGCATGGTTGATCATGCAGGTTGCTGGTGGATAGGGTGAGGGAGTCAAAGGGTTAAGAGTTTGCTTTGCTAGCATGTTTGATAATGCAGGATGCTGGTGGACAGGGTGCGGGAGTCCAAGGGTTAAATGCGCGTACTGATTCTATTTTTGTGTTTTTCTGGTTCCTGTTTGATTGAACGCGGGCGTCTACACCTGTTTTGGGTTTTATGCAGCTCTATACCCACAAACACTGAGGTCACCATGACAGCAGGGCTTGAAGGGCCACATAAACTAGGACAATTTTTTAACATCGTCATGATGTCCCAACACCTACCCTTTCTGCTTTTAAATCCAATTCAAAAACCTACCTCTTTTCCCAACAATGAGTTCTGCAACTACTTCTTTCCCTCAGTCTGTGTATTAAATATTGTAAAGTAGTCTTTGTTGACTGTATGCATATGCCTGGTGCGTGAGTGTGCTTTGATTTGAATTGTCAAGACTTGGCGCCGTATAAATACTGTAATTATGATGAGAATGGAGAATGATAGCAATAATGACATGGAGGTCTGTTTTGGTTTGGCACTGTATGACAGGACTGTACTCTACGCTTTTCATTTCCGGTTTGTGTTTTATAATTTATTTGGAACACACACATAAATGAAAAAAAACAACTGAATGAAATGTAAAATGTAAAAGAACACATCTTTTCGCCTCACATTCACTAACAATATGACGTTCCAGGATCAGCACATGTGTGATGTTGCTACAGGTCTTCGATACAATAGTCAAGCGCTTTACTGAAGTCTATTTAATTGACTGGGTGATTAGTTCAAGTAACGTCACCACTCACCTCAGTGGACTTGGCCTGGTACGTTAAGCTCGTTTATTATACATGTTTTATGTACTTAGTTTGTTTATTACAGAAGAGTTATATTAATCGACAAAAGATACATTCGTGGAAGGCCATGATGGGCCAACGCCATGCAGCAGGGCACGTGATACATAAACTGATAATGATGAGTGATTCCCATAATGATGATGAGTTTACTGTTCATACAATTTTGCATTTTTCAAGCGCAACGCACGCCAGACAGTCCACCCAACCCCTCCCCCCCCCCCCCGACGGAAAATTGGGTCTGGAACGCGTCATGTCGGCAACATCAACCACCGAAAATGGCAGAAGTGTGACGTCCATGCAGATCAAGGATGATGATGATTGATGATATACTTAGATGATGAGATAATGTTCATATATGCCCTGGTATTTTTTATTGAACCTACCCCCCCCCCCCCACGGAGATAAATAGAGGGAATGATCCATGATCACCAACACACATCAGCAGGGCATATGACGATGATGGATATATGAAACTATTGTTCATATACGTACCCTATGATATGTATTTTTATACATCACAACCGCCCGTGGAAACTAAATTAGGCGGA
>CM060308.1:104017316-104019816 GCA_030674185.1 Monoplex corrugatus | reverse complement strand
GGGAACATAGATCTCAAGTAGGCTTGACAGGTAATCGGGGGCTGCGTTATTGAGGCTTTTGTAGCACATGGTGTCTAGTTTGTACTGTATGCGCTTTGATACAGGGAGCCAGTGAAGTTGTGCCGGAGAGGAGATATGTGGTCAGCTTTTTTCTTTTTGAGTACAAGGCGTGCAGCATTGTTTTGAATGCGCTGTAGGATGTGAGTGGTGGAGGCAGGAAGACCGGACAGGAGTGAATTGCAATAGTCAATGCGAGACATTATGAAGGAGAGAACGAGTTTTGCAGTTGTTTCGACAGAGAGATACTTCCTGATCAGGCTTATACGATGGAGGTGATAGTAGCAAGATCTGGCAGTTTGAGAAACAAAGTTGTTCATGGAGAGGGTAGAGTCAATGCAGACACCAAGGTTTTTAGCTGAATCAGAAATTGGGACTGATGTGTTACATAATGGGAGAGAAAGAGGAGGCAGCTGAGAAAGTTTCTGACGGGTGCCAATGAGGATAGCTTCTGTCTTGTCATCATTTAGCTGAAGTTTGTTGTATGTCATCCTATTTTTGATGTCCGAGTAACACTCAGTGGTGCGAGTCAGGAGGCGCTGTATATTGTCAGGTGAGTCACTTGTCTTGAAGTTGGGTGTCATCAGCATAGAAGTGTGTTTTATAGAGTGGGAGTTGATGATGGTGGACAGGGGGAGGTGTAAAGAGTGAAAAGAACAGGGCCAAGGACAGATCCTTGTGATACACCACAGGTCAGGTATGCAGGTTGAGAGTAAGTGCCATTGATGAGAACAGTTTGTTTTCTGTTTGATAGATAAGAAGTGAACCAGGAGAGAGCAATGTCAGAGATGCCAAAAGTATGATGAAGCCTAGAAAGGAGAATACCATGATCAATGGTATCAAAGGCTGCAGACAAATCAAGGAGTGTGAGGAGAGAGACTTTGCCAGTATCAGTTGCAAGGAGGAGATTGTTGAGAATGTGTAGCAAGGCAGTTTCAGTGCTATGGCACTGGCGGTAGGCTGACTGGAAAGGATTGAGGAGATTGTTGGCAGACAGGTGAGAGTTCAGTTGGTTGAGGACAACTTTTTCAAGCAGTTTTGACAAGAAAGAGAGATTAGAGATAGGCCGGTAATTTTTCAGTTCATTTGGGTCTAAATTGTATTTCTTGAGGAGAGGGTGAACAATAGCAGACTTGAAAGAATCTGGGACAGTTCCAGTTTGGAGAGAAGTGTTGATGATGTCAGTGATGAATGGGAGGAGCGTAGGGAGACAGTCAGAGTAGAGAGAACCTGGAAGAGGATCCAGTTCGCAGGTTTTGAACGACATGGATCTGATTGTGTTGAGAATTTCTTCTTGTGAGACTGGGGTAGAGTAGTAAGAGGTGTGCCAGAGAAGGTTTATGTGTTGGCTCATGGTTTATGTGTTGGATTGTGGTTTATGTGCTGGCTTTGGTTTATGTGTTGGCTTATGGTTTATGTGCTGGCTTATGGTTTCTGTGTTGGCTTGTGGTTTATGTTGGCTTGTGGTTATGTGGTCTTTGGTTTATGTGTTGGCTTGTGGTTTATGTGCTGGCTTATGGTTTTGTGTTGGCTTATGGTTTATGTGTTGGCTTGTGGTTTATGTGTTGGCTTGTGGTTATGTGTTGGCTTATGGTTTATGTGTTGGCTTATGGTTTATGTGTTGGCTTATGGTTTATGTGTTGGCTTGTGGTTTATGTGTTGGCTTATGGTTTATGTGTTGGCTTGTGGTTTATGTGTTGGCTTGTGGTTTATGTGTTGGCTTATGGTTTATGTGTTGGCTTGTGGTTTATGTGTGGCTTATGTTTATGTGTTGGCTTATGGTTTATGTGTGGCTTGTGGTTTATGTGTTGGCTTATGGTTTATTGTTGACTTGGGTTTATGTGTTGGCTTGAGTTTATGTGTGCTTGTGGTTTATGTGTTGGCTTATGGTTTATGTGTTGGCTTATGGTTTATGTGTTGGCTTGGGTTTATGTGTTGGCTTGTGGTTTATGTGTTGGCTTATGGTTTATGTGTTGGCTTATGGTTTATGTGTTGGCTTGTGGTTTATGTGTTGGCTTGTGGTTTATGTGTTGGCTTGTGGTTTATGTGTTGGCTTATGGTTTATGTGTTTGGCTTGTGGTTTATGTGTTGGCTTGTGGTTTATGTGTTGGCTTATGGTTTATGTGTTTGTGTTGTGGTTTATGTGTTGGCTTATGGTTTATGTGTTGGCTTGTGGTTTATGTGTTGGCTTGTGGTTTATGTGTTGGCTTTGGTTTATGTGTTGGGTTATGGTTTATGTGTTGGGTTATGGTTTATGTGTTGGCTTGTGGTTTATGTGTGCTTGTGGTTTATGTGCTGGCTTGTGGTTTATGTGTGCTTGTGGTTTATGTGTGCTTGTGGTTTATGTGCTGGCTTTGGTTTATGTGTTGGGTTATGTTTTATGTGCTGTCTTATGGTTTATGTGTGTAGGTTAGGGTTATGTGCTGGTTTATTGTTTATGTGC
>CM060308.1:103987316-103999816 GCA_030674185.1 Monoplex corrugatus | reverse complement strand
ATCTGTTATCATTATCTTTATTGACATCAGCTTGTTGTACTGGTTTATCTGTTATCATTATCTTTATTGACATCAGCTTGTTGTACTGGTTTATCTGTTATCATTATCTTTATTGACACCAGCTTGTTGTACAGGTTTATCTGTTGTCATTATCTTTATTGACACCAGCTTGTTGTACTGGTTATCTGTTGTCATTATCTTTATTGACATCAGCTTGTTGTACAGGTTATCTGTTATCATTATCTTTATTGACACCAGCTTGTTGTACTGGTTATCTGTTGTCATTATCTTTATTGACATCAGCTTGTTGTACTGGTTTATCTGTTATCATTATCTTTATTGACACCAGCTTGTTGTACTGGTTATCTGTTGTCATTATCTTTATTGACACCAGCTTGTTGTACAGGTTTATCTGTTATCATTATCTTTATTGACACCAGCTTGTTGTACAGGTTTATCTGTTATCATTATCTTTATTGACATCAGCTTGTTGTACTGGTTATCTGTTGTCATTATCTTTATTGACATCAGCTTGTTGTACTGGTTTATCTGTTATCATTATCTTTATTGACACCAGCTTGTTGTACTGGTTATCTGTTATCATTATCTTTATTGACATCAGCTTGTTGTACTGGTTATCTGTTGTCATTATCTTTATTGACATCAGCTTGTTGTACAGGTTATCTGTTATCATTATCTTTATTGACATCAGCTTGTTGTACTGGTTATCTGTTATCATTATCTTTATTGACATCAGCTTGTTGTACTGGTTTATCTGTTATCATTATCTTTATTGACATCAGCTTGTTGTACTGGTTTATCTGTTATCATTATCTTTATTGACACCAGCTTGTTGTACTGGTTATCTGTTGTCATTATCTTTATTGACATCAGCTTGTTGTACTGGTTTATCTGTTATCATTATCTTTATTGACATCAGCTTGTTGTACAGGTTTATCTGTTGTCATTATCTTTATTGACATCAGCTTGTTGTACTGGTTATCTGTTATCATTATCTTTATTGACATCAGCTTGTTGTACTGGTTATCTGTTGTCATTATCTTTATTAATGTCAGCTTGTTGTACTGGTTATCTGTTGTCATTATCTTTATTGACATCAGCTTGTTGTACTGGTTTATCTGTTATCATTATCTTTATTGACATCAGCTTGTTGTACTGGTTATCTGTTATCATTATCTTTATTGACATCAGCTTGTTGTACTGGTTTATCTGTTATCATTATCTTTATTGACATCAGCTTGTTGTACTGGTTATCTGTTATCATTATCTTTATTGACATCAGCTTGTTGTACTGGTTATCTGTTGTCATTATCTTTATTAATGTCAGCTTGTTGTACTGGTTATCTGTTGTCATTATCTTTATTGACATCAGCTTGTTGTACTGGTTATCTGTTATCATTATCTTTATTGACATCAGCTTGTTGTACTGGTTATCTGTTATCATTATCTTTATTGACATCAGCTTGTTGTACTGGTTATCTGTTATCATTATCTTTATTGACATCAGCTTGTTGTACTGGTTATCTGTTGTCATTATCTTTATAATGTCAGCTTGTTGTACTGGTTATCTGTTGTCATTATCTTTATTGACATCAGCTTGTTGTACTGGTTTATCTGTTATCATTATCTTTATTGACACCAGCTTGTTGTACTGGTTATCTGTTATCATTATCTTTATTGACATCAGCTTGTTGTACAGGTTTATCTGTTGTCATTATCTTTATTAATGTCAGCTTGTTGTACTGGTTTAGCTGTGTTCATGTGCATATAATTCTCAGCCTGCATCTTTCTTCATTGATCAAGACATCCTTGTTCACTGATCAATACATCTTTGTTCAATGATCAAGACATCCTTGTTCAATGATCAAGACATCCTTGTTATTGATCAAGACATCATTGTTCAATGATCAAGACATCCTTGTTCACTGATCAATACATCCTTGTTCACTGATCAAGAAATCCTTGTTAACTGATCAAGACATCCTTGTTATTGATTAAGACATCCTTGTTCACTGATCAAGACATCCTTGTTCAATGATCAAGATATCCTTGTTATTGATTAAGACATCATTGTTCACTGATCAATACATCCTTGTTCACTGATCAATACCTCCTTGTTCAATGATCAAGACATCCTTGTTGAATGATCAAGACATCCTTGTTCACTGATCGTACATCCTTGTTATTGATCAAGACATCCATGTTCACTGATCAGTACATCCTTGTTATTGATCAAGACATCCATGTTCACTGATCAGTACATCCTTGTTATTGATCAAGACATCCATGTTCACTGATCAGTACATCCTTGTTATTGATCAAGACGTCCATGTTCACTGATCAGTACATCCTTGTTATTGATCAAGACATCCATGTTCACTGATCAAGACATCCTTGTTATTGATCAAGAGATTCAATCTGTTGGTGAGTGAGATTGTCCAGTCTTGTTAGTGGACCTTGATGTTTCTGGAACATTGCTCATGTGTACACAGTGAGACGATGTAAATAATGCTTTCTACATGTAAGGGTTAGTTCAATGCCTACTGCTTTGTAAAAGTGTAATGAAATGGTGTGCGCACATGTTCTTCACGTGTTAAACTTTGTTAGTATGCTGTGTTTTGAGCTGTGTACTTTTGTCAATACACACTGTTCATGTGTTACATGTAGTACGTTGTGTAATTCTGTCAACACACACTGTGCATGTGTTATATGTAGTACGCTGTGTTCTGTGCTGTGTAATTCTGTCAATACACACTGTTCATGTGTTACATGTAGTACGCTGTGTTCTGTGCTGTGTACTTCTGTCAATACACACTGTTCATGTGTTACATGTAGTACGCTGTGTTCTTCTGTCAATACACACTCTTCATGTGTTACATGTATTACACTGTGTCCTCAGCCGTGTATTCTGTAAAATTCTGGAATAAAATACTGTCAACATACACTGTTGATGTGTTAGCCTTAGTTCAGTTTTTTTGTGTTGTTCAGTAAGATTGTGGAATGAAAGCACACGCTGTCTATGAGTTAAACTGAGCACAATACGTTCCATTTTGTTTAGTGCACTATGAGATTCTAGAATTTTCTGCTGGCATTTATACAATGAGCAGTTTGTGGGGCCCACAATGTGAGGGATGAGGAAATGGATACAGAGACTGGGGCAAAAATTATCAGGCCGGTCCTAGCATTTGGTATGCAGTACTGTGGGATTGTGTGTCTGTTTCAGAAGAACACCGACGATTGTATAACTGACTGGGCTGCTGTTTCTGCTCGTGGATATAGTGATGTTTACTTTCTCGTTTCATCATGGCCTACTGGTAGGGATGTGAGCTCAATACTGTATGCAGAGAAGTCAAAGGAACTCCATGACCAGGTCCACTATTGTCAATTATAGGAGCTGAGAGTGTAAGTTTTTACCATTTAAACCATCTATACTATGTGTTCCCATTTGTTTAAGGTGTATCAATCCTTTGACTCCCGTACCCTGTCCACTAGCATACTGCATTGCCTACCATGCCAGCAAAGCAAAAACTTAGCCCTTTAATTCCCTCATCCCATCCAGCAACTTTCTGCAGGAAGCTGGTGGATAGGGTGAGGGAGTCAAAGGATTAACATTTTGCAGTTGATGGATAGGGTGCGGAAGTCAAAGGGTTAAGGTATTATGAACTTCCTACATCATTGTTGGTGGAAGTGATAGTTTAGACTAGATGTTCTTAGATTGGCTTAATTCTTAAAGCTAAGTGATCGGATATCGTTTGTTTTTAATCTATAATCAGCGATTATTTCTTTGTTCTGTTTGAGAAAAGATCATTTGATTTGTTTGGTGTTATGTCTTTAATGACAGTTGGTCTGGTAGTTTGGTGGGTGAACTGATTTACTGCATTCCATGCTGTTCTGGTATTATGTCTCTTTCTAATTAGTTCTAGAAAATATTGGTCCCTTTTTATCCACTGGACGAGGCGGCAGGGAAGTTTTTAGTCCTCTTTTTATTATCCGTTGTTTGGTGTTTTTTTGTGGTCTGTTTGTGACCGTGCATTCGCGCTTGACAAAGGCCGGTTGGCCGAAAATTTGCGCATGTCTTGTCTTGTGTTGAATACGCGCTTTCTTTGGTTTGCTTGTTCTTCTGTTTCCTGTTTGCTTGGGCGCGGGCAGTCGCATTTGTTTTAGAAAATATTTGTTTGATTTCTATGCGCTTTTGTGGATTCATTGCATTTTTGTTACTTTTTTGTTTATCTTGATGATAACATTTAAGAAAATCTCTGAGAAAAAAAACTTCTTGAATTTCAGAGGTTACCATTTTGGTTTGGGGGTTTGTCTAACAATTCTGTTTATGAAGAGAGCATGTCTTGTCTAACACTTCTGTTTATGAAGAGAGCATGTCTTGTCTAACACTTCTGTTTATGAAGAGAGCATGTCAGTTTATTGACAGCTATGTAAGTGTCAGTGCACAATTTCAGGCCATTATCTGGATCATTAATATCAAACATGTCTTTTATAGACAGTTGTGCAAGTATCAGTCCAGAATTTGAGGCCATTATCTGGGTCATTAGTATTAAACATGTCTGTTATAGACAGTTGTGCAAGTATCAGTGGACAATTTCAGGCCATTATGTTGGCATTAACCCTTTGACTCCCTCACCCTGTCCACCAACTGCAAAAATGCAACCCTTTGACTCCCTCACCCTGTCCACCAACTGCAAAAACTTAACCCTTTGACTCCCTCACCCTATCCACCAACTGCAAAAATGTAACCCTTTGACTCCCTCACCCTATCCACCAACTGCAAAAATGTAACCCTTTGACTCCCTCACCCTATCCACCAACTGCAAAAATGTAACCCTTTGACTCCCTCACCCTATCCACCAACTGCAAAAATGTAACCCTTTGACTCCATCACCCTATCCACCAACTGCAAAAACTTAACCATTTGACTCCCTCACCCTATCCACCAACTGCAAAAATGTAACCCTTTGACTCCCTCATCCTATCCATCAACTGCAAAAACTTAACCATTTGACTCCCCTCACCCTGTCCACCAACCGCAAAAATGTAACTTTTTGACTCCCTCACCCTATCCACCAACTGCAAAAATGTAACCCTTTGACTCCCTCACCCTATCCACCAACTGCAAAAATGTAACTTTTTGACTCCCTCAAGGATCCAACAACTGCAAAAACTTAACCCTTTGACTCCCTCACCCTATCCACCAGCTTACAGAACAACAATATCCACAAATTCATTACATTTGTCTGACCATCTAGAAGGTTCAGATAGATGTCTATGAATACATTTTTAAAACCTATTACAAGTGACGATGTTTTATAAGTTTATTCCCTGTCCATACCGATTCAGTCAATACTGTTCAAGATGCATCTTGCCTTTGAATGTGTTAGCGTCAGTGATATAAATTAATAAGCCTGTTTGTTTTAATTCTTTAAGGTCTTTTTGCATAATATTTTATTCGTATCCAGAAGAAGTTAGGTCCCCTGTTATAGATATATACATATGTATATATGACGTATGATAATAATGATAATGATAACAACAATATAATAATAATAATAATTATAATAATATAATAATAATAATAATAATAGTAATGATAATAATATTAATATGATAATAGTAATAACAATAACAATAATAATAATAATAATAATGACGATAATAATAACAATGATAACAACAATAATAATAATGATGATGATGATGATGATAATAATATGATAGTAATAATGATAGCATCCACAACAATGCCTAGTTTTCAACATTGCCTAATCTAGCAAGAAGATTAGATGACGTAATGTGCACAGTGATGCATTTGCCTTCACATGACGTAAAGTAATCAGATGACGTCAGGTACTTTATTGTGTGCACAAAGTTGAGTGTTCACTGCAGAATTAGAGTTGAAACAATATCATCTGTGTTGATCGATGTTGACGCAGTCTGTTTATTGACGACTTGAGCACCGCTCGTATTTTATGAATAGACAAATAAATCATGGACAAATAAATTGTGTGCTGTGTTGTGTGTGTGCTCTGTGTGTGTGTGTGTGTGTGTGTGTGTGTGTGTGTGTGTGTGTGTGTGTGTGTGTGTGTGTGTTTGTGTGTGTGTGTGTGTGTGTGTGTGTGTGTGTGTGTGTGTATGTATGTGTGTGTATGCATGTGTGTGTGTATGTGTGTGTGTATGTGTAAGTAGATAGATGAATAGACATAGGCCCCTATCTACCTGTCTGCCTGTCTGTCTCTGTCTGTCTGTCTCTGTCTCACTCTCTCTCCCTCTTTCTCTCTCTCACTCGGTCCTCTCTCTCTCTCGCTGTCTCTCTCTCTTGTTCTCTCTCTCGCTGACTCTCTCTTGTTCTTTATCTCTCGCTGTCTCTCTCTCTCTCTCTCTTGTTCTCTCTCTCACTGTCTCTCTCTTGTTCTCCTTCTCGCTGACTCTCTCTCTCTCTATTGTTCTCTCTCTCTCGCTGTCTCTCTCTCTCTCTTGTTCTCTCTCTCGCTGTCTCTCTCTTGTTCTCCTTCTCGCTGACTCTCTCTCTCTCTTGTTCTCTCTCTAGCTGTCTCTCTCTTTCTCGGTCTCCTCTCTCTCTCTCTGTCATTCTCTCTCTCTCTCTCACACACACACTCTCTCGTTGTCTCTCTCTCTCTCCCCCTCCTTCTCTCTCCCCTTCTCTCCATCTCTCTCCGTCTCTCTGTCTGTCTGTCTGTCCCCCTCTGTCTGTCTGTCTTTGTCTGTCTGTCTGTCTCTGTCAGTCTGTCTCTCTCCTCTCTTTCTCTCCCTCCATCTCTCTGTGTCTCTGCGTGTAGTTCTGATTCTATTTATCGATTGGCAAAAACGAACTTTGCATAGAACGTTGCCAGAGACAAAGTCTTTGTTGCCGTGGAATGTTTAACGAGTATAATTATAGTGTGTGCGGGGCACGCGGGTCCTGAGTGTATCATGTCACCAGAAAGACTAGCACCTAGATCACCACTTAAGATCTAGTGGCGAGAGATAAATCCCTCTCTGGTCTCCTTGATTCCAGTCCAGTTTCTGACATCCTCAGAACGGTTGATGAAATGTGTCGTAGAGATCTGTTAAAGGTCAAGGTCACGGCCATGCAAAACCTGCTTACACGTGCCAATGAAGATTGCTCTGTCCTTGTGCAAAGGATTTTGTCCCAACGCGGAATGTCATTATTATATAGTCTCCACATCTTCACGTATGTGAAAGATGTAAATAAATCCAAGTTTTCTCAACGGTGTACACAAAGAAAGAAACAAACAAACAAAAAATCAAACAACAAATAAACACAAAGACAAACCAACAAACAAACAAACAACAAACAAACAAAAACACAAACAAACAAACGAACGAACAAACAAACAAACAACAAACAAACAAACAAACGAACAAACAAACAAACAAACAAACAAACACAAACAATTAAACAAACAAACAAACAAACAAACAAACAAACAAACAACAAACAAACACACAAACAAACAAACAAACGAACGAACGAACGAACAAACAAACAAACAAACAAACAAACACAAAAACAACAAACGAACGAACGAACAACCAAACAAACATAAAGAACAAAAACAAACAAACAAACAAACAAACAGACAAACAAACAAACAAACAAACAAACAACAACAAACAAACAAACAAACAAACAAACAGACAAACAAACAAACAAACAAACAACAACAAACAAACAAACAAACAAACAAACAAACAAACAAACGAACGAACGAACGAACGAACAAACAAACAAACAAACAACAAAGCAACGGAGTTTGTCCCAATGTGGACCATATCACACAGTCTATACATCATCACACATATAGAAGACGTAAATAAATGCGGTTCATTGTTTGGGCCTAGGTGTAAACCAACCAACCAACCAACCAACCAACCAACCAACCAACCAACCAACCAACCAACCAACCAACCAACCAACCAACCAACCAACCAACCTACCAACCAACCAACCAATCAATCAACTAACCAACCAACCAACCAACCAACCAACCAACCAACCAACCAACCAGCCAGTCAACCAACCAACCAACCAACCAACCAACCAACCAGCCAACCAGCCAACCAACCAACCAACCAACCAACCAACCAACCAACCAACCATCCAACCAACCAACCAAAACTAGATGATTAAGCTATTCTACCAATCTCCCTTTCTATACAACATTTATTTCAGAATATCCAGGTTTTGACATTCTTGGTGTCATTGAGACGTGGTAGAAAGCTTTGGTGAAACAGAATGTGACGTGAAGTGGACACTAGGGTAGACTGTTATACTGCAGTGAGAACAGATTCTGATCACCATCAGACGTTTATGAGAATGTGCTGTTCATATACCCTCCTGAACATAGTGTTGATTGTAAACATGTCTTTACTCCTGTGTGACCTTGACTTCCTTAACAGTGCTGACCGTAGATATTTCTTTACTGGGTGTGACCTTGACCTTGACACCACACACCTTCCTTAACACAGTGCTGACTGTAGACATGTCTTTACTCTATGTGACCTTGACCTTGATACCACACACCTTCCTCAACATACTGCTGACTGTAATAGCGGAGCAGATAACAGCACATTTTTGGCGAATCGTTCACTTCCGGAAAGAAGCACCAAAATTGGCACACATACCCCTTGGGGATTGCTCTTTTGATAAAACCCGTTAGCCACCTAAAAATTCAAGATGGCGGCCATTTTTCAAGATGGACACTGCTGACTGTAGATATTTCTTAACTGGGTGTGACCTTGACCTTGACGCTACACACCTTCCTTAACACAGTGCTGACTGTAGGTATTTTCTTACTCTGTGTGACCTTGGCCTTGACACCACACTCCATCCTTAACACAGCGCTGACTGTAAGCATTTCCTTATGCTGTTTGACCTTGGCCTTGACACCACACACCCTCCTTAAACAGTGAAGACTGTAAGCATTTCTTTGCTCTATTTGACCTTGGCCTTGGCAAGTAGTATTTGGACTATCCAAATGGAATTATTGTAAATCACCACACATACACACAGAACCACACTGCCAACAAATGACGCTTGTTATTGGTTATTTCTGTTCAAAGCCCAGCCGACCGCGTAGAGCCATATCAGGGCTATCACCGTTTCAAAACATACACAATACTTCAACAGGAAAAAAAGATGAAAAGAAAATTAAGTACACACATTAAGATCACATCATCTAAGAAGATGCCCCTGGCGTTGACCACTCCGTCCAATTTATCACACAAGAAATCTAAAAATCATGCCTGATTATGAATTTAAATATAATTAAGGACTTTAAAACATATATAAAACAGGCCTAATTCGCCAAAAATTGCTTTCGCATATCTCATTTCCCTAGAGCCAAAAATGCACTTATTACATGTACCCAGTTATCAGTCCTACGAGATAGGACGTGGACAAAGTATGTATAATAATAATATACAATATTTCATACAGCGCAAAATCTTGATAAAATCAAATCTAAGCGCTAAAACAGACACACACGCACGCACGCACACACACGCACGCACGCACGCACGCACGCACGCACGCACACACGCACACACACACACACACACGCACACGCACACGCACACGCACACGCACACGCACACGGCTATAAATGGGGAGAAAGAATAAAAGCAATGGAAAATTATAGAGAGCATATTATATACAATTATATATTACAATGTGATTCCCCTCCGAGCGGAGACAGGCTGCAGAGGGGATTGAGTGAGGTCAGGATTTATGCAGAGGAGAAAAGGTAAGTTTTGAGAGCGGACTTGAAGGAGGCAAAAGCAGGTTGCTGACGAACTGAGAGAGGAAGTTTGTTCCAGGAAAGTGGACCAGAAACAGAGAAGGCTCGTGGACCATAGGTATTGAGCTTTATCGAATACAGACAGGTGAATGGACCAGCAAGACAGAAAATGATAGGAAGAAATGACAGACAGCAAAGGAACAAGGCAGAAGCAAAGAGAGTGACAGAAAAGCGGAAATATCTAGCACAGAATGTCCAAAAGGAAGGGATACTATTTATACCGTAAGAGCTGGCATCCCCGCAACATGAATCGGGGGTACCCGAAAGAGAACCGAATAAAGCATCGGTACCTGACAATGCTACTAAACTTTTTAAAGGCTTCTTTGAGCAATTTTTTCTCTAGTCCTCGTATACTCTGAGAGTGGTAGGACTTTAAAACCTACAGAACAGAACGGCATCCCCGCGGGCGGAAATAACACTTATAGACTGTAATAGAAAATCATCATCATCATCATCAGGTCCCTGCCGCATGGCGTTGGCGACCATGGACTTCCATCCATCTCTATCTCTCCCCCTCCCTCTCTCTCCCCTTCTCTCCATCTCTCTATCTATCTGTCTGTCTGTCTGTCCCCCTCTGTCTGTCTCTGTCTTTATAATAGGAAATACCATCTTTATAAACATCGAGGTCATAGCCTGAAGGCTGCGTTGCAGTAAAACCGATCATTAGAAACATTCATTTAATTCCATTTTCATTTCATTCATTTTTTTTTCTTTTGTCACAGTGTGTTTACCATATGAAATTTGAGCCGCTCTTTCTCAAGAGAGCACGTCACTGCAGCATAGCGCCACCCAGTTTATTCATTTATATTTTTGTTTGATTTGACCAAGACTTAAGAAAGGCAAGAAGGCTAATTGGCCTTCAAGGGAAGGAAGGCCCTATGCAAATCAATCTATTTATCCAATGATTTATACCAGGGCAGCCATGGCACGAAGAGCAGAGCTCTGCTCTTCTTCCCACGATTTTCAATTGCCATTGGTAATTTTAAACGTCGGGCAGCAGAAGCAATAAGGGTGCCGTTTTGTCATGACCTTCTACATTGATGGAATTGTTTAACAGATCGTCATATATGACACCCGGATGAGGGGAGGCCATGAATTGAATTGGCTTGATGTCCGCCTATAATTGAGATGATGTGGTAGTGGGGAATTCTTGTTTAGTGTGTGTTTTGTTGCGTAATTGGCTGGTGAGCTTGGGATATGTAGGGTGGTAAGCTGTGTGTGTGTGTGTGTTGTGTGGTGTGCTAGTTGTGTCGTGTTGTGTATTGTGGTGTGTGTGTGTGTATTGGCGTGGTTGGTAGTGGTGAGTGGTGGATGTGTATGTGTGTGTGATGTGTGTGTGTGTGTGTGTGTGTGTGTATGTGTGTGGTGTGTGTGTGTGTGTGTTGTGTGTGTGTGTGTGTTGTTTGTGTGTGTGTATGGTGTGTGTGTGATGTGGTTGTCGTGTTGTGTGTTGTGCTGTGTGTGTGTGTGTGTGTGTGTGTGTGTGTGTGTGATGTATGGTGTGTGTGTGTGTGTGTGTGTGTTGTGTGTGGTGTAGTGTGTGTGGTTGTGTGTGTATGTGTGTGTTTGTGTTGTGTGTGTGTTTGTGTATGTGTGTGTGTGTGTGTGTATGTATGTGTGTGTTGTGTGTATGTATGTGTGTGTGTTGTGTGTGTTGTGTGTGTGTTTGTGTATGTGTGTGTGTTTGTGTATGTATGTGTGTGTATGGTGTGTGTGTGTGGGTGTTTTTTGTGTGTGTGTGTGTGTGTATGTGTGTGTGTGTGTGTGTGTGTGTATGTATGTGTGTGTGTGTTGTGTGTAGTGTATTGGGTGTGTGGTGTGTTTGTGTATGTATTGTGTTTGTGTCTGTGTTGTTTGTGTATGTATGTGTGGGGTTTGTGTATGTATGTGTGTGTTTGTGTATGTATGTGTGTGTTTGTGTATGTATGTGTGTGTTTGTGTATGTATGTGTGTTTGTGTATGTATGTGTGTGTTGTGTATGATGTGTGTGTTTGTGTATGTATGTGTGTGTTTGTGTATGTATGTGTGTGTTTGTGTATGTATGTGTGTGTTTGTGTATGTATGTGTGTGTTTGTGTATGTATGTGTGTGTTTGTGTATGTGTTGTGTTGTGGATTGTTTGTATATGTATGTGTGTGTTTGTGTATGTATGTGTGTTGTGTGTATGTGTATGGTTGTTGTGTGTGTTGATGTATGTTGTGGTGTTTGTGTATGTATGTGTGTGTTGTGTATGTATGTGTGTGTGTGATGTATGTGTGTGTTGTGTATGTATGGTGTGTTTGTGTGTGGTGAGTGTGTGTGTTGTATGATGTGTGTGTTGTGATGTGTGTGTGTGTAGTATGTGTGTGTGGTAGTATGTGTGGTGTGTGTATGTGTGTGGTGTGTGTGTGTGTTATGTATGTTGTGGTTGTGTGTGTGTGTATGTATGTGTGTGTGTTGTATGTGTGTGTGTGTTATGTATGTGTTGTGTATGGTATTATGTGTGTGTGTGTGTATGTATGTGTGTGTGTATAGTGTATAGTATGTGTGTGTGTGTATGTATATATATGTGTGGTGTATGGTGTGGTTATATGTTGTGGTGTGTATGTATTATGTGTGTGTTGTGTTGTTGTGTGTTGTTTTGGTGTTGATGTATTGGTTTGTGTATGTG
>CM060308.1:103977316-103979816 GCA_030674185.1 Monoplex corrugatus | reverse complement strand
AAGTGATTCAAGGGGGGAAAACCACATCACCAGAAGCTCTGACAACCTTCTATGTGGCAGGGGGCAGCACACTGTGACCTGTAACAGCTGTGATACCTGAAGCATAGAAGCGGGTTCTGCTAGACGGAGCAGACGACTGGACGTGCATAGCAGATCTTCTAGAATCATCATCATCATCAGGTGCCTTGCCTCATGGCGTTGGCGATCATGGACTTCCATCTGTCTCTATCTCTCGTTGCCCCTAGCATCTCCCCCACCCTTCTCGTCCCCAGCCACTCTGCAAGTCCGTCCAGCATTTTCTCCCTGGGTCTACTCGGTGCTCTCCTTCCCTCCAGCTTTCCCTTTGTGACCAGGTGCTCCAAATCCCCCTTCCTCATAAAATGGCCTATAAATGTTGCCTGTCTTTTCCTAATCTTCCTTATGAGTGATCTACTTGTGTCTGCCTCCATCAAGACTGTCACGTTTATTTTCTTTGCTGTCCATGGAACTCTCAACATTCTTCTTAGAAACCACATCTCGGCTGCCTCAATCTTGTTCTGGCTTTGTTTGTTGACTGTCCACGCCTCGCATCCGTACAACAGTATTGGTTCTATATAACATTGAAGAACTCTCTTCCTGATGTTAATTGACAGGCATTTGTTGGTAAGAATGCTTGTCATCTTCTTGAATGCTGTTTTGGCTTGGTCGATTCTGCTGGCTATTTCTGATGTGCATCATCTTCTAGAATGGGGAAAGAAAAATACACCCAGATATCATCAACATGAGACCAGACATAGTATTACACTGCCATTTATCAAAAGGAATCCTTTTCATATGTTGGTATGTTTGTTCTTATGTTTGTTTCTTTGTACGTTTGACTGTTTGTTCTTTTGTACGTTTGAATGTTCGTGTATTTGTTTGTATGGTTGTATATTTGTTTGTTTATGTGTTTGTATGCTTATTTGCATGCTTTGTTTTCTTATGTCAAAAATAAACCTGCACAAATCTACATTCAGTTATGAAGACATTCTTTGCATATTTCATTACCTTGGTAAATAATTTTTTTGCTTCTTATTCTTTTTAAAAAAAAATTCTTATCTCTTTGTCTGTCCCTGTCTCAGTGTCTGTCTCTGCTATGTGCCTGTCTGTATGTTTTTCCGTTTTTCTGTCTCTTTCTGTCTCTGTCACTCTATAATTATGTCTGTCTCTGTCTATCTATCTCTGTCTGTCTGTCTGTCTGTCTGTCTTTCTGTCTCTCTCTCTCTCTCTCTGCAGTCGGTAACATGTGTTCCGATAGTGATCTACACGGAGACCCGGTGTGTATATCAACGGGAATGGAGGTTTGTTTACCTGTAAGTGAAATCAGCTGGTACCGGCACCAACCTCCTGCCATCAATCTGACAGCGATCAGCAAACAGTCAGTAGACAGACAAGTGCTAAGGGCCACCATGCACGGGGAAATAAACAATCCCGGTGGTGTGTTATGACTAAGGGTCGCCTCACACGGGGAAATAAGTAGTCCAGGTGGTGTATTATTACTAAGGGACGCCTCACACGTAACAAGTGTGTTACTGGTAAGGGCCATCTCACGCTTGAAAACGGATTACTATTATAAATGATGATAAAACTGAGCTTATTGTTACTGGTACTAAGTCAAAGGTCAATCAGGTTACTCATGCCCCATGTCTATCTCTGGTTGTGATGTATCTTGCTCACAAACTGTTAGAAACCTTGGCTTCTACCTGGATGAAACACTGTCTATGGAAGCCCATGTCAAACAGTTGTGCCGTACTCTGTACTATCAGAATAGGTAAGATTCGCTCCTTCCTTTCCACTGATGCTACCAACAAGCTTGCTGTCTCTTTCATACTATCTAGACTGGACTATTGTAACTCTCTATTCGCAGGTCTCCATGACAATCAACTATTTAAACTTCAGCGCATACAGAACCACGCGGCTCGCCTTGTTCTCCGCAAGCCCAGGCGTGAGAGTGCAAATTCTCTGCTTAGAACACTTCATTGGCTCCCGGTAAAGGCTAGGATTCAATATAAAGTTGCCTGTCTCTGCTTTCAGTGTATCTATCACGAGAACATGCCATCCTATCTTGCCAATCTCCTGCAGGATTACAAACCTTCTCGAACGCTCCGCTCTTCTGACACCTCACTGTTGACTGTTCCTCGCTTCTCTCTAGACACCTTTGGTAAAAAATCTTTCTCTGTCTTTGGCCCAAATGTATGGAACTCTCTACCACTGTCTCTCAGAAAAACTAAGTGTTTCTCAACCTTCAAACGGCACCTGAAAACCCACCTCTTTCAAACTCATCTAACCTGAAGAGCCTTAGTTTGCAAGTCTGTCATCAGACTAATCTCTCCTGCCTGTATAACAGTATTTTGTATAAGGGCCTACAGAGCAATGTGTGTGTGTGCGTGCATGTGTGTATGTGTGTGTGTAAGAATGTGTGTGTGTGTGTGTGTGTGTGTGTGTGTGTGTGTGTGTGTGTGTGTGTGTGTGTGCGTGTGCT
>CM060308.1:103959816-103969816 GCA_030674185.1 Monoplex corrugatus | reverse complement strand
GATAATAATAATAATAACAATCATGATAATAATAATGATAATGATAACAATAATAACGCTGCTGCTGGTGCTGGTGATAATAATGATATAATAATAATACTGATAATAACAATAACAATAACAATGATGATGATAATGATGATGATGATGATGGTGATGATGATGATGATGAGGATGGTGGTGGTGATGATGATGATGATGATGATGATGATGATGGTGATGATGATGATGGTGATGATGATGATGATGATGATGATGATGATACAAGAGGTCCTTGCCAAAAGCGTGTGGTTGCGCTGTGCAGGAATAGAATATTTTTAAACTTGCAATCACGTAGCAAAGGACACTGACAAACCATAAAAGGAAAATATAAATCAGCATAAGAAAGAGAGTAAGAAAGCATAAAGAAGGGCAGAATCATATAAATCAGTCAAAGTAATCATTTACACACAAGCAATGCGCATATGCACATGCACACCCACACCGACGCCAACCTACAAACACAAGCACATACACAGGATGTTGAGCTAGGGTACACTCGTCGTGTTAGTCATGTGACTGCAGAAAAAGTTTCAGCCTTGGTCAGTGATATAGAAAAGGATTAAATCATCACCACATTCATGCGATCTTATTCATAAAAACATTTCTAAATTGTCTTAAGTTTATTTGGAGGTGTACAGACATTCATGACACACACACACGCACGCACACACACACACACACACACACACACACACACACACACACACACACACACACACACACACACACACACACACACGTACACACTTAACACACACAAATACACACACACACATACACACGTACACACACATAAAAACACACACAAATACAACACACACACGCACACTACACTACACTACACTACACTATAGTACACTACACTACACTACACTACACTACACTACACTACACTACACTATACACACACACACACACACACACACACACTCACACTCACGTACACACACACACACACACACACACACACACACACACACACACATACACACACACACACACAAATGCAACACACACACACACACACACACACACAAATACACACACACACACACACACACACACACACACACACACACACACACACACACACACACACACACACACACAATTCAGGAATTGATCCTGAAGCTGATATAGGCCCAAATTGCCTTTTGTCAATATTTGTTATTATAAATATCTCTTCTTTTAGAACTCTCAGACAATGTTTGATGAGATGAATGGAAAAGTCTGCAGAACAAACACTGAAAGACATCGACCGTTATGAAGGCATCTCTGCAGTCTAGAAGCAGAAGATGAAATGGTAATGCCACATCCCAAGATCGTCTGATCTTACATTGCAGAAAACCATGCCATAGGGAAGAGCAAGGAAGAGATGGGAAGAGTACGTTATCAGCAGTCATGAAGAGCTTGGTCTTCTCCAACTCACAGAAGGTTCCAGAGAATGAATACAGAGGCTTGACCAGACGCCATCAGTGGTGACCAAAAGACACTGTATTGCGAGGCACAAGATAATAATTATCATAACGACATAACATAATATATTATCCTCTAAACTGATTTGGACTCACCGCTAAACAAATAAATAGATATACACTTGAATGATCGACTGGTTTTTGATACAAACTATTGCCCTTGTGTTTTCAATACAAAATGAATAATTGAAAGAGTACATAAACCATTCAATCAATGAAAATTTAAAAAAAAAGAGATCAGCTTATCAATATTACATTACTTGAACAACCAGCCAACCAACCAACCAACCAACCAACCAACCAACCAACCAACCAACCAACCAACCAACCAACCAACCAACCAGCCAACCAACCAACTAACCAACCAACCAACCAACCAACCAACCAACCAACCAAAAACCAAAAACCAAACCAAACCAAAACAACAACAAAAACAAACAACGAAAATAGAATCAGAACGAGTTGTCAATACAACCAGACAAGACAGGCGCAAATTTTCGGCCAACAGGCCTTTGCCAAGCATAAACGTAAGATCACAAACGAACAAAGAGAAAAAGGCTTAACCTTCCCTGCTGCTTCGTCCAGTGGAAAAAAAGGAATTTTAAGCAATGGACGAAGCAGCAGGGCAGTTTTTACCCATTTCTTTAGATTTTTGTATTTGTTGTTTGTTCGTTTGTGATCTTACGTTTACACTTGAAAAAGGCCAGTTGGCCGAAAGTTTGCGCCTGTCTTGTCTGGTTGTATTAAGTTTGCGTTCATTTTGATTCTATTTTCGTGCTTTTCTGGTCTCTGTTTGCTTGAAGGCGGGCGGTCGCACTTGTGTTTTTGAAGTATTAGTTGAATCAGAAAATCGAAATTTGCAATGCCCTAACCTACATATTTTTAGCCTGTCTGAGCTTGTGAATCCCCCTCCCCTCCCCAGGTCCCGCCTATTCTCACACACACTCAAGCCTCCTGCAGCGGTCGGCAGTCAGGAAATCTCCATTATCTTACATTTCAGTCCAGACCTTCAACCCCAAACAACCGTCTGATCAAGTCAATAGTCCAAATCACACACATCGCTTTCCGGCATACAAGCCTCAGCGATAAAAAAGCGGAAGCCACGCCTCTGACGAGACGGCGAGATTTGGCGGTAAGCGGAAATCATGGTCTGGTCGAGACTAGGAGAATGGCCAAGTGGATAACACGCCTGGGGGTTCAAATCCAGGTAGAAAAGTGATGTTTCCAACCCTCCCTTCTCTTGTCCTTGGGTGGTGGTGTGGATGTTAGTGTTTTAATGAATGGCTCAGATGTGGTATTGCGTACCCTGTGCTACTGGATGGGTGAAGCGATAGATGTGTCTATACAGGACTTATGAGTTGTGTCCAACATCCACAGCACAGCTTGTGGTGTTTTACTGTTGGATGGGTGCAGGGATACACAAGTATATATATATACACATCCCATCATCCAGGTAGAACCTTGTGGCCTAGTGATCACATCACCTGTCTGGATCTCTAGAAACCAAAATACAAATAATACAAAACAATACAATTTCGTACGAAATATAATTACACTATCAAATTTTGATCGTTTAATCATATAGATTGAATCGGATTGAAACATATACAGACAGATATCGTTTAATCACGTCATAGATTGAATCAGATTGAAACATACAGACATATATTGTTTAATCACGTCATCGATTGAATCAGGTTGAAATATATACAGGTAGAAAGGTAGAAAGAAACTCTAGGGAGAGCTAGACAACAGAAGGTCTTCAGAGAAGTAACCCCCTTTAGACAAGTGTTTCGGCCCTGAATTCCTTACACTCTCGGGGGGCCGGGCCACATCCAGGTCATGACTCCTGGATGCCCTTCTGCTGTTGTCTATTTTTTTTTTTTTTTTTTCCCACGCCGGGGATCGAACCTGGGCGATTCTGCGCTTCAGAACTGCGGTACGCGGTTTTACCAATGTGCTAACGGGGCACACATCATCTGTAGGGAATTTAATCCTTATGAAGTTCACTTTTTTGGTTCCTCCTTGCCCAGATCCAGCTTGAGCTCCTTTCTGCTGCCTCTGCCATCGCTTTAAGGGCTCTAGTCCTCTTCTTCCCAGAAATGGCGAGTTGTTTCATGAGATCATAAGCGGAGGTGCCCACAAACCCTCTTGCCCCGACCTCTATGGCGAAGATTTTGACCCGCAGACCTGCTTTCTTCAGGGTGCTGGCAAGACCGGCGTATTTTTCGGTCTTGTAGATATGTGCTTCTTCCATTCTGCTTTCGTATGGCACAGTGAGTTCTATCAGAATCACTTGTTTCGAGGAGTCAGAGTGGAGAGCGATGTCTGGTCTCATGCCTGTCTTGCTGATGACATCTGGGTAATTTCTCCACTCTGGGAGGTCTGCTGTACACTCCCAGTCGACTGCTCCATCCAGAAGACCCTTTGGCAATGTGCTGGTTGTCATAGCCCTTTCGGGCCAGACCTGTTTCCCTCCTGCTTTGTAGAACGTTGTCATAGCAATTGGTGCGTTTGGGGTCATGGTTTTTTCGCTAACCACATCTGTGATCACTTTCAGAACTTGGTTGTGCCTCCATGTATACCTTCCTTGGGCTAGCGCTACTTTGCAAGAGCTTAGGACATGTTCCACTGTTTGTTTCTTCTGACAGAGCGGACATGCTGGGTCGTCTGCTTTCCCCCATTTCACTAAGTTTGCATTCGAGGGGAGCAGGTCATATACAGATCTGAGGAGGAAGCTTATCCTTAGAGGAGCCATGTGCCACATATCGTTCCAGCTGAGACTTCTTTGGAGTGCACTGTCCCATGTTGTCCATTGCCCCTGTTGACCTTGCTGGACTGCCTTCTGCACTCTTTTGACATCTTCTTCTTCCTTCAACTCCTGTATGATCATGTCTCTTTTTTCCTTCCCTTTGGCTTTGGACCACCACTGCATTTTTGTTGCTCCCAGTCCCTGTCTGTTGGTTTGCGTGTGTCCAATTATTTCTTTGATGCTGAGGTTTCTCTTGGCATTGTTTACAGCCTCTTGGACTTTCCACTTTCTGCCAGTTCTCAGCTTTGGATGAACTGCTCTCACGATATTGTCCTCCGATTCCTCCAGCATGCTCAACAGTCTTGCTTTTCCAACTTTGTATTCCTCCACTATGGATTTCAGAGGTAGCTTCAGCATTGCTTGACGACAGTAGAATGCAACATCAGTGAGACCAGGTGGGACACCGAGCCATTTTCTTGTGTATTTGTTGATTTTGGCTTCCATTGCTTCGACTGTGCTGGTGCAAATGTCATAGATTAGCAGTGGCCACAGCAGCTTTGGTATCAGCATGAACTGTAGACACCAGACTTTGTATTTGCCTGGCAGTCCGCAGTTATCTATTTTCTTCAGGCCTTCTTCTGCTGTTTGCTTGGTTTCACATCCCCTTTGTGTGTCTTTCAGGGAGTCATCATACCATCTTCCGAGACTTTTTACTGGCTCTTCTGTGACAGTGGGGATGGCTTGGTTGGCTACCATGAATTTGACTGAATCTGCCACTTTTCCTTTTCGCAGTGAGAGACTTCGGGATTTCTTAGGTTTGAACCTCATTCTTGAAGAGGCCACCAGCTCATCCAGCTGCTTTATGATTTGGTGTGTCTCTTCCTCATCCGTGGACAAGACTGTTGTGTCATCCATGAAAGCTTTCAGAGGAGGCATCTGGTATCCATCTCCCAGATTCACTGGACCTGAACTCTTCATTGCAGCTTTCAAGATGACTTCCATTGCCAACACGAACAGTATGGGAGAGATTGCACAGCCCATTGCAATGCCCACCTCTAGGTCTATCCAGTCCGTGGTGTATTCTTTGGTAGAGAACCGCATTGAGAACCCTTGGAAATACTTCCTCAGCATTATTCGGATGTTTTCTGGGATGTGATACATTTCAAGAGCCAGCTGGATCATATCGTGTGGAACTGATCCATATGCATTCGCCAGATCAAGCCAAACTACGTCAATGTCTCTCTTCTCTGTTCTTGCTTTTTGGATGGCATCCCAAATCAACGTGGCATGTTCCAAGCATCCAGGCATTCCTGGTATGCCTCCCTTTTGGACTGACATATCCACATACTTGTTTTCAGTCAGGTATTTTGTCAATCTTGCTGCCATAACAGAGAAGAAGATTTTCCCCTCGACGTTCAGAAGTGATATTGGCCTGAACTGATTGATGCTGCTGGAGTTCTGCTCCTTCGGAATGTACACTCCTTCAGCTCTCATCCATTGGTCGCTGATCTTCTGGTTCCTCCATGCTGATCGAATCATCTTGTGGAGCCACTCGAGCACTTTTGGGCATTTCTTGTAGAGCAGGTATGGTATTCCGTTTGGTCCAGGTGCTGACTTGGCTCTGGCTTTCTTTACTACGTTCTTCACTTCATCCAGTGTTGGTGGTTTGTTATTGAATTTTCCTTCTGGCGCTGCAGGCCAAACCAGATTTTGGATTTCAAGTGGTGCCTCGCGCTGAGAATCGGAATATGTTTCCCTGAGATGCTGCTCTAGGGTTTCCTTGCCCACTGTGAGAGTCCCTGATTTGGGTTGTTCAAACAGCTTTCTTGCAAAGTCAAAGGGATCTTTGAAGAAACGATCTTGAGTCTTCTTCTTTTTGCTCTTTCTTCGCCTTGCTGATTCCACTTTGCTGAGAGCATTGTGTTTGGCCTTCAGATCTTTCCAGAGTTCCAGGAGCCCTTGCTTCTCGAATTCTGAGGCAGTTTTCATTCGCTTTTTAAGCTTCCTTTTCTCCCTCCGGATGCTCTCCATCTGTTGCTGTCTTCTGGATTTCTGGGGAGGCGTTTTTGTCTTTGGCTGCTTCACTCCATAAGTGTCCCTGCAGATAGAGTATATGATGTCTCCGTATGTGTCAAGTTTGTGTTCCAGCGTACTGTTCCCTATTAGCGCATTCAGCTTAAGGACAAGTTCCTCATCTAATTTCTCCCATTGTTCTTTTGCACCGGCAGGCGGCAAATTGAGTTTTCCACGTTTGGCGTTAAGAGCTTGTGCAAAATCCGCATCAGAACCGTCAGCGTGGATGTCCTTGGCACTATGGTTTAATTCCTGGCCTTGGTCATCCAACGTCTCACCTGCTATCGCAGTGCGCTGCTGCTGGTTCGTATGTGTCTTCAAACAGCCCATTTTTGTCCTGTGGATCTTCATGCCGCGTTTGGTGGTGAATCTCCTTCCACACGCACACGGAAATTCCAACTGGTCATTAATCATGGTCCGTTGTGCGTTTCCAGTCGTGATGGAGTCAGTGCCGATGGATTCATCATTCTCTCCCCCTTTCGGTGAATCCTGGGAGCATCTTTCATTTGGAAAACTCGTGGCATGTTATCAAAGGCGAGGTGGGAAGCCAACCCACAAAGCCCGCAGATCTAGTCTTTCCCAGTGTCCTTCGGTCTTTCCCGAATGTCCTCCGAACTATTCCCGGAAGTCAATGGACTGACCATGTGCAGGTAGAAAGAAACTCTAGGGAGAGCTAGACAACAGAAGGTCTTCAGAGAAGTAACCCCCTTTAGACAAGTGTTTCGGCCCTGAATTCCTTACACTCTCGGGGGGCCGGGCCACATCCAGGTCATGACTCCTGGATGCCCTTCTGCTGTTGTCTATTTTTTTTTTTTTTTTTTCCCACGCCGGGGATCGAACCTGGGCGATTCTGCGCTTCAGAACTGCGGTACGCGGTTTTACCAATGTGCTAACGGGGCACACATCATCTGTAGGGAATTTAATCCTTATGAAGTTCACTTTTTTGGTTCCTCCTTGCCCAGATCCAGCTTGAGCTCCTTTCTGCTGCCTCTGCCATCGCTTTAAGGGCTCTACATATATATACAGACATATATCGTTTAATCACGTCATAGATTGAATCAGATTGAAATATATACAGACATATATCGTTTAATCACGTCATAGATTGAATCAGATTGAAACATACAGACATATATCGTTTAATCACGTCATAGATTGAATCAGATTGAAATATATACAGACAGATATCGTTTAATCACGTCATAGATTGAATCAGATTGAAATATATACAGACAGATATCGTTTAATCACGTCATAGATTGAATCAGATTGAAATATATACAGACATATATCGTTTAATCACGTCATAGATTGAATCAGATTGAAATATATACAGACATATATTGTTTAATCACGTCATAGATTGAATCAGATTGAAATATATACAGACATATATTGTTTAATCACGTCATAGATTGAATCAGATTGAAATATATACAGACAGATATTGTTTAATCACGTCATAGATTGAATCAGGTTGAAATATATACAGACAGATTCTTACATAAAATACAGAAACAACCCAGACCCAGCTGTACCGAATGTGTCTCGCTCCACCATCAAGGATGATAACCCCATTGTCCGTGAAGAAGTAGCGGCAGCAGTGAAATCATTGCAGAAAGGGAAATCAACAGGGGTAGGCGACGTTTTGGCAGAACTGACTGAAGCAGGAGGCAGAACTAATTATGATCACCGCCATCACAACAATCTGCAACAAGTGGTAAGGACACGTCATCAGATCCTCAGGCCTTGTGAAGACCATCCTGCAAGGCATGGTCCCTCGGAAGGCAGAAGAAGAGACAGGAAGACAACATCAAAGAACGGACAGACCTGAACTTCAGCAGTTCCCACACAGTGGCAGAGAACCAGGAAAGATGGAGGAAACTCGTCGTAAAGTCATCAGTGGTGTCCTACTACCCGTAGCGTTACGGAGTACGTAGTGTAACGTAACATAGAATGTCAAAGAGAGAGATGATGAGTAGAAGAGACATAAAGATAAAGAAAGTAAGAATGAAACGAAAGAGAGAGAGAGAGAGACAGACAGACAGACAGACAGACAGAGACGGAGACAGAGACAGACAGACAGAAAGACAGAGAGAGAGAGAGAGACAGACAGAGACAGAGACAGACAGACAGAAAGACAGAGAGAGAGAGAGAAGCAGACAGACAGATATATATATATATATATATACATATATATATGTATATATATATATATATATATATATATATATATATACGTATATATAGAGAGAGACAGACAGACAACAGACAGGGAGAGGGAGAGGAGAGGAGAGAGAGAGAGAGAGAGGAGAGAGAGAGAGAGAGAGAGAGAGAGAGAGAGAGAGAGAGAGACAGGCAGACAGACAGACAGAGAGAGAGGGAAAGGGAGAGAGAGAGAGAGAAAAAGACAGAGAGAGAGAGAAAGAAAGACAGACAGAGGGAGAGGAAAGGAGGGAGGGAGGGAGAGAGAAAAAGAAAGACAGACACACGGGGACAGGTAGACAGACAGAGAGAGAAGGAGAGGGAGGAAGGGAGGAGAGAGAGAGAGAGAGAGAGAGACAGACAGACAGACAGAGAGGAGGAGGAGGAGGAGGAGGAGAGAGAGAGAGACAGACAGAGAGGGAGAGAGATACAGAGAGAGACAGAGAGAAAGATAGACAGACAGAGAGGGAGAGGGATAGAGAGAGAGAGAGAGAGGGAGAGAGAGAGAGAGGTAGGGGGCAGATGAATGGAGGGGAAGCAGCATATGACTAAGTGCCGGATATACCTACAGAGAGCAGGAGATGGACTTTAACAACACGTCTAGACGACATTTTAACTGATTGGGATCTACCTGATAGAACTCTTTTGTGGTGGAGAACCCCCCCCCCCCCGCCTTCTCTCTCTCTCTTATTCTGTCTGGTTGTTTGTTTGTCTCTCTTTCTCTCTCTCGATCTCTATGTGCATATGTGTGTATGAGTGCGTGTGTGTGTTTCTGTCTCTATCTTTTCTATCTGTCTCTCTTCTCTTCTCTCATTCTCTCTGGCTGTTTGTTTGTCTCTCTTTCTTTAGCTCTCTCTCTCTCTCGATCTCCATGTGCACATGTATATGTGTGTATGAGTGCGTGTGTGTGTTTCTCAGTCTGTGTGTCTTTCTGTCTGTCTGTCTCTTTCTTCTCTCTCATTCTGTCTGTCTGTCTGTGTCTCTGTCTGTCTGTCTGTCTCTATCCTCTGTCCCTTTTTTGTTTCTGTCCTTGTTTGTCTGTCTGTCTGTCTGTCTGTCTGTCTGTCTGTATTTTCTTCATCTACTCTCTCCTCTACTCTCGTCCGCTATGTGTGTAGAGGCGTGTGTTCTGTCGTGTGTCTCTCGTCTGTCTCTCTCTCTCAGCTGTCTCTATGTCTTATGTGTGTACGCGTGCGTGTGTGATGTGTTGTGGTTGTGTGTTGTTTGTAGTAGTGTGTGTGTGTTGTGTTATAGATGTGTGTGCGCACTCTTGTGTGGTTGTGTGTGTGTGTGTGTGTGTGTGTGTGTGTGTGTGTGTGTGTGTGTGTGTGTGTGTGTGTGTGTGTGTGTGTGTGTGTGTATGTGTGTGTGAAAGAAGAAGAAGAAAAGAAGAAGTAGCAGAAAAAAAAAAAAGAAAAAAAGAAGAAGAAGCAGAAGAAGAAGAAGGAGAAGA
>CM060308.1:103939816-103949816 GCA_030674185.1 Monoplex corrugatus | reverse complement strand
GGAATCAGCTCGCGAAATAGCTAGTATGTAGTGCAGAACCACTTTATCTATCACTTCACTAAGTTTGATGAAAATAGAATACTGGTTGCTAAGGAAAAAGCAGAGAATTTTGTTGTCCTTCTTTAACTCTGCTTTTCTCAAAATGGCCGTCCCATCACCCACTCCCTTTAAATTACTGTAACTCGCTCAATTTTCAGTTAGACAGTTGAATTATACATCATTGGAAAGAGCATTTTTTCTGCTTTCTGGTGATATAAATATCTCTATACCCCCCAAAATTAAGTTGTGACCCCATTCGTGAGAACAGGTCAATTATGTATATTTACGTGTCGTGTGTCCCAGTAAACAAATAAACTGTTACAATTTTTCACAAAGACAAAAAGATGGGTGATGCTCCATCAACTGGCTCCCTGTATCAAAGCGCATACAGTACAAACTAGACACCATGTGCTACAAAAGCCTCAATAACGCAGGCCCCGATTACCTGTCAAGCCTACTTGAGATCTATGTTCCCTCACGTGCCCTCCGCTCTGCCTCCGATCCTCTGACTTTTCGCTTTCCACGCACTAAGCTCAATAATGAAAGTGGCTGGACTTGGTCCGAAGAAAGTGAAAACCATGACAAAATCTCTACAGAAGACCGTAGAGAAAGCAAGTCATTGGATCTGGTTGAAGAGAGAGGACACCTCCTGGAGCGAGTCCTGACGGTTGATGGCAAAGGCATACAGTCGAACTGGCAGGGAGACCTCACATCGGTGAGGGGGCTCGGTGCGTCATTAAAGCTGTAGAGAGGAAGAGCCCGAAACAGCGATGCATTCTCTCTTGATGATCTCCACACCAGAGTCCGGCCCTCGGAGCTTTCAACTGTTAGCAGTGTAAGCTGTTTTCAATGACAATATCTATGGTCCACGAGCCTTCTCTGTTTCTGGTCCGCTCTCCTGGAACAAACTTCCTCTCTCAGTCCGTCAGCAACCTACTTTTGTCTCCTTCAAGTCCGCTCTCAAAACTCACCTTTTCTCCTCTGCATAAAATCCTGACCTCACTCAATCCCCTCTGCAGCCTGTCTCCGCTCGGAGGGGAATCACATTGTAATATATAATTGTATATAATATGCTCTCTATAATTTTCCATTGCTTTTATTCTTTCTCCCCATTTATAGCCGTGTGCGTGTGTGTGTGTGTGTGTGTGTGCGCGCGCGTGTGTGTTGTGTGTGTTGTGTGGTGGTGGTGTGTGTGCGTGCGTGCGTGCGTGTGTGTGCGTGCGTGCATGCGTGTGTGTGCGTGCGTGCGTGTGTGTGTGTCTGTTTCAGCGCTTAAATTTGATTTTATCAAGATTTTGCGCTATATAAATATTGTAATTATTATTATTATTATTGTTAAGCTGTATTATCTATGTGTCGGTAGGAGCATAATACTGTACATATAGAACTCTACGCCCCCATGCACGTTAGCTGGACGGGAAAAAGCATGATTTCCTCATGTCACTACTATTGCAAATGAACATTTTCTTGTTTTTCAGACCGAAAATCTGTTCAGTAATGAGCTGAAATTATTTTGATTTTATATATAGAAATCTCTCAAGTTATCATCAAAACCCTGTTGATTTATTGTGTAAAAGCTGTCGATCATGTGACTTAAACTATGTCTGTCAGATAACATAAATATGTCCGTTATATGACTTAGGTATGTCTGTAATTTGACCTAAAATGTGTCTATCATGTGACATAAACTATGTCCGTCATATGACCTAAATATGTCTATTATACGATTACAATATGATCGGAAAATATGTCTATCACAGTATCTAAAATTGTTCTCTCAAATGAGCTAAATATGTTAGTTGTATAACTTAAAACATGTCTATCATGTGATGTCAAATATGTCGATCGAATGACCTAAAATATGGCGGTTATCTAACTTAAAATATGTCTATAATGTGATCTCAGATATGTCTATCAAACAAACTAAAATATGTCAGTTATATAACTTAAAGTATGCATATCATGTGATGTCAAATATGCATATCAAATGACTTAATATATGGCAGTTATATAACTTAAGATATATCTATCATGTGATCTCAAATATGTCGATCAAATGATCTAAAATATGTCTATCAAATGAGCTGAATGTGTCCGTTATATGACTCAAAATGTGTCCGTTATATGACCTATACATGCCTGTCATGTTACCTAAAATGTGTCCTTCATCTTAAAACATGTGTATCATCTGACCTAAAAATATGTCTATCACATGACCTAAGATATGCCTATCACACGATATAAAACATATCGATGATATGGCCTAAAATATGGCTGTCACATCAGTTAGAACACGTCTGTCACATGACCTAAAGTATGTCTGTTACATGACCTAAAGTACATCTGTCATATGACTTTACATATGTTTATCATACGACCTAAAATTTGTCTTCCTTATTGACCTAAAATACGTGTCATCTGACCAAACATATGTCCATAACATCACTTAAAATATATTCTTATCACATGACTTAAAACATGTCGATTACATTACTAAAATCTATCAATCAAAAAAAAAAAAAAAAAAAAAGAAAAAAAAAGAAAAAGTCAGGAAGCTATGTCAATTAACAGTATTCCGAGCAAGCGTTATGCGACAACGTCCACTTGTCTGAAAATAGTCAGGCCAGACTGAAAAACGATCAGTTCATTCATCGCTGTCCACTCGACCGTTTGAGATTAATTAAGAGTAGTCCCATCATTTAGCAATATGCCAGACCGTGGAATTCATCACTCTGAAATCTACCCACTTTCCTGCCAGCGGAAGCATAAGAAACAAGATCGTCAAGCCGTTCTAATAGTCTTCCTTTTATACGCACCAGACGAAATAAATTTTGACGTGAACAAAGGACAATGGACAGCTGTCACAACAGAGAACACAGAATATCAATATTGTCATTATCTCCTGAGACGGGTCTGTACACACACACCTTCCTACAAAAAAAATGCTAATTTTAGGCACGTTTTTGTTCCGTGTGACCTTGACACTGCATACAGACTTATGCTTCCAAAATAAACGTGAATGTGTGAATGTATGTGTATTTATATGTACTCAGTTATTCTGTGTCTATTCTGTATGTGAGAATTGTTATGACTTCGTCATTGGTCAGTAGGTGTTATAAACAGATAAGCTGGAGCTGTTACTGTAGTCTGTATTTGAATAATGTCATGACGTCATTTGGCTAATAGGTTTCATAGAGATAATCTGAATCTGTTACTGATGCTCTTTTCGTTTTGTGACGTGCTTCTCTGCCAAACACATGCGCCAAGCCAAGGGTGTCTGCTGAAAATGCAAAAGGCTTTAATTTATCTGGGACATTCTGGACAAACTCGTGACCCACATTCTCAGAGTGTTGCTTACTTTTGGCATGACTGTCGTACAGAGCCTCTGAGACAGCGAGAGGTTCACGGTGGCTGTGCTTTTCGTCGTCTGTATCTTCAAAGTCAGAATCAGAATCAGAACCAGAATCAGAATCAGCATCAAAGTCATTGTCGGATGTATCTTCATTATTCTGATCATCAAGGTCAATGCTTTTATTGTCATTATTTTCAGACTCGTAGTCACGGTGATCGTCATGTAAATGCTCATGAACATATTCATCTTTGTTACTATCACCATGGTTATCTTGATGATTGTGATCATTGCCATTTTCATGCTCAGCTCCAACACCATCGTCTTCATCAGTTTGGTAGCTATCATACACAGGGGCCTGATGCACCTGGGGCAGTGAACCAGCTGAACGCCCAGCCCTGAAAACATCATGGTGGTCCTCAGAGTCTGCGGAGTCTTCACTGGTGTCTTCCTTGTCCACTGAAGAAGCTGATGATTGTGGGTTGTTGATGACGTGATGGTCATAAAAGGTTAAAGGGTCTACTGAAGGTTGTGCTATGTTCCGTCCGTACCTTTCACCGTCATCCAGCCCTGCTGAGTGTTCTTGTCTGTTTGTATCAATGTTGTCATGGCGATATGCTGAGTCTGCTGAGTGTTCTTGTCTATTTGTATCAATGTTGTCATGGCGATATGCTGAGTCTGCTGAGTGTTCTTGTCTGTTTGTATCAATGTTGTCATGGCGATATGCTGAGTCTGCTGAAGGTTCTTGTCTGTTTGTATCAAAGCCGTCATGGAGATATGCTGAGTCTGCTGAAGGTTCCTGTCTGTGTATATCAATGTTGTCATGGAGATATGCTGAGTCTGCTGAAGATTCCTGTCTATGTGTGTCAGTGTTGTCATGGAGATATGCTGAGTCTGCTGAAGATTCCTGTCTGTTGTTGCCAGTGTTGTCATGGAGATATGCTGAGTCTGCTGAAGATTCCTGTCTGTGTGTGTCAGTGCTGTCATGGAGATATGCTGAGTCTGCTGAAGATTCCTGTCTGTGTGTGTCATGTTGTCATGGAGATATGCTGAATCTGCTGAAGGTTCCTGTCTGTGTATATCAGTGTTGTCAGGAGATATGCTGAGTCTGCTGAAGTTCTTGTCTGTTTGTATAAATGTTGTCATGGAGATATGCTGAGTCTGCTAAAGTTCTTGTCTGTTTGTTCAATGTTGTCATGGGATATGCTGAGTCTGCTGAGGTTCCTTTGTCTGTTTGTATCAATGTTGTCATGGGATATGCTGAGTCTGCTGAGTGTTCTTGTCTGTTTGTATCAATGTTGTCATGGCGATATGCTGAGTCTGCTGAGTGTTCTTGTCTGTTTGTATCAATGTTGTCATGGCGATATTGCTGAGTCTGCTGAGTGTTCTTGTCTGTTTGTATCAAGTTGTCATGGCGATATGCTGAGTCTGCTGAGTGTTCTTGTCTGTTTGTATCAAATGTTGCATGGCGATATGCTGAGTCTGCTGAAGTGTTCTGTCTGTTTGTACAATGTTGTCAGGGGATTATGCTGAGTCTGCTGAAGTTCTTGTTTTTGATCACTGTCTCATAAAATATGCTAATCTGCTGAAGGTTCATGTGTGTTTGTGTCAATGTTGTCATGGAGATATGCTGAGTCTGCTGAAGGTTCCTGTTTATTGAAGCACTGTCTCATAAAAGATTCTAAATCTGCTGAAGGTTCATGTGTGTTTGTGTCAATGTTGTCATGGAGATATGCTGAGTCTGCTGAAGGTTCCTGTTTATTGGAAGCACTGTCTTCATAAAAATATTCTAAATCTGCTGAAGGTTCATGTGTGTTTGTGTCAATGTTGTCATGGAGATATGCTGAGTCTGCTGAAGGTTCCTGTTTATTGGAAGCACTGTCTTCATAAAAATATTCTAAATCTGCTGAAGGTTCATGTGTGTTTGTGTCAATGTTGTCATGGAGATATGCTGAGTCTGCTGAAGGTTCCTGTTTATTGGAAGCACTGTCTTCATAAAAATATTCTAAATCTGCTGAAGGTTCATGTGTGTTTGTGTCAATGTTGTCATGGAGATATGCTGAGTCTGCTGAAGGTTCCTGTTTATTGGAAGCACTGTCTTCATAAAAATATTCTAAATCTGCTGAAGGTTCATGTGTGTTTGTGTCAATGTTGTCATGGAGATATGCTGAATCTGCTGAAGTTGTTTTGGGGCTGTTTTATTCAATCTGTGATGTCATGGGTGTGTAATGTGTCTGAGTCTTCTGCTGAAGGTTTCCTGTCTGTGTATATCAGTGTTGTCATGGAGATATGCTGAGTCTGCTGAAGGTTCCTGTCTGTGTATATCAGTGTTGTCATGGAGATATGCTGAGTCTGCTGAAGGTTCCTGTCTGTTTGTATCAACGTTGTCATGGAGATATGCTGAGTCTGCTGAAAGTTCTTGTTTATTTGAAGCAATGTCTTCATAAAGATATGCTGAATCTGCTGAATGTTTCCGTGTGTTTGTTGCCAATTCTGTCTGCAGGTTTGCTGAGTCTGCTGAAGGTTCTTCTTTCTTCATGGCATATTTTTCATGTATAACGTCTGAAGGTTCTTTAACATCTTGATTGTTTGCAGCAGAGCTTTCAAGGAGATGTCCTGATCCTTCTGAAAATCTTTGTGTGCTTGCAGCAGAATTTTCGTTGAAATCTCCTGAGCCTTCTGAATGTATTTGTGTGTTTGTAGCAGTGGTTTCGTGTGGATATCCTGAACCTTCTGAAGACGTTTGTGTGTTTGCTGCAGAACTTTGGCGGAGATCCCCTGAGCCTTCTGAAAATCTATGTGTGTTTACAGCAGCTTTTTCGTAGAGATCTCCTGAGCCTTCTGAATGTATTTGTGTGTTCGAAGCAGTTGTTTCGTGTGGATGTCCTGATCCTTCTGAAAATATGTTTGCAGCAGTGTTTTCGTGGACATCTCCTGAGCCTTCTGAATGTATAGGTATATTTTCAGCAGTGTTTTCGTTGAGGCCTCCTGAGCCTTCCGAATGTATTTGTCTGTTTGCAGCAGAGGTTTCGAGGAGATCTTCTGAACCTTCTGATGATACTCGAGTTTTTGCAGCAGAGGTTTCCTGGAGATCTTCCGACCCTCCTTCATGCATTTGTGTGTTTGTAGCAATGTTTTCGTGGAGATCTCCTGAGCCCTCTGAATGCATTTGTGTGTTTGCAGCAGAAGTTTTGTGGACATCTTCCGAGCCTTCTGAATACATCTGTGTATTTATAGCAGAGTTTTTGTAGATGTCTCCTGTACCTTCTGACGATACTTGAGTGTTTACAACAGACTTTTCATGGAGACCTCCTGAACCTTCTGAAAGTGTTTGTGTTTTTGCAGGAGTGTTTTCGTGGACATCTCCTGAGCCTTCTGATGATACTCGAGTTTTTGCAGCAGAGGTTTCGTGGAGATCTCCTGAGCCTTCTGAATGTTTGTACAGATATTCTGAATCTGATGAATGCTTGTTTCCATTTGTTGAAAAATCTATGTAAAGGTTTGTTGAGTCTGCTGAAGGTTCTAGTATGTCTTTGTAGAGGTATTCTGAATCTGCTGAATGATTCTGTGTGTTTGTTGCAGTGTCTCTGTTCAGGTCTGTTGAGTCTGCTGAATATTTTCTTTTGTTTAGTTGTATGTTTTTTTTTTGATCTGCTGAATCTGCTGAAGGCTCTTCTCTGTGTTCAGCACTATTTTCATACAAACTTGCTGAATCTGCGAAATGTTCGTCGTTGTCGTCATACAGATACTCTGAATCTGACGAAAGTTTGTTTTCGTGTGTTGAAAAATCTGTGTATTGGTTTGCTGAGTCTGCTGACGGTTCTTGTCTTTTTGCAGCGATGTTTTCATAGAGGTCAGCTGAGTCTGCTGAGGGATCGTGTCTGGTTTTAGCAGCGTTTTCATAAACATATGCTGAGTCTGCCGAAGGTTCGTGTGTCTTTTTAGCAGAATGTTCATAGAGATATCCTGAGCCTTCCGAAGACTCTTGTTTGTTTCCAGCAACAGCTTCATACAGATCTTTTGAATCTGCTGAACTGAACGGTCTGTTTGCAATAAAGTATTTCTGTTGATCTGATGAGTCTCCTGCTGATTTTTTTCTGTTTTCTACAACATTTTTGTGAAAATCTGTTGAGTCTGCTGACAGTTTTTCTCTGTTCACTGCAATGTTTTCATGGAGATCTGTTGAATCTTGTGAAGTTACATGTCTGTCTTCATACATATATTCTGAATCTGCTGACGGGTCTTGTCTGTTTACAGCAAGGATTTCATGGCGATCTACTGAGTGTGCTGAAGGTTCTTGTTTGTTTCCAGGACCATTTTCATAAAGATCTACTGAATCCACAGAAGATTCTTGTCCGTTTGCAGCAAAGTGTTCTTGTAGAGTTGCTGAATCTCCCGAAGATTCGTCTTGATTAAAATTATAACTGTCATACAGGTCTGCTGAGTCTGCAGAAAGTTCATGTTTAGTTTGAAGAGAACTTTTGTAGCCATAGAGATCTACTGAATCTGCAGAAAGTTCTTGTCTATCTACACTGTTTCCATTATCATAAATATCTGCTGAATCTGCAGAAGGTTCTTCTTCATGTAATGTTGCCTTGTCATAAAGATCTGCGAATCTGTGAAGGTCTTGTTTATTCATATGTTGCCATTGCCATAAAGATCTGCCGAATCTGCTGAAGGTTCTTGTTTATTCATAGTGTTGCCATTGCCAAAGATCGCCAATCTGCGAAGTTCTTGTTTATTCATATGTTGCCATGTCATAAAGATCTGCCGAATCTGCTGAAGGTTCTTGTTTATTCATAATGTTGCCATTGCCATAAAGATCTGCCGAATCTGCTGAAGGTTCTTGTTTATTCATAGTGTTGCCATTGTCATAAAGATCTGCCGAATCTGCTGAAGGTTCTTGTTTATTCATAATGTTGCCATTGCCATAAAGATCTGCCGAATCTGCTGAAGGTTCTTGTTTATTCATAGTGTTGCCATTGTCATAAAGATCTGCCGAATCTGCTGAAGGTTCTTGTTTATTCATAATGTTGCCATTGCCATAAAGATCTGCCGAATCTGCTGAAGGTTCTTGTTTATTCATAGTGTTGCCATTGTCATAAAGATCTGCCGAATCTGCTGAAGGTTCTTGTTTATTCATAATGTTGCCATTGCCATAAAGATCTGCCGAATCTGCTGAAGGTTCTTGTTTATTCATAGTGTTGCCATTGTCATAAAGATCTGCCAAATCTGCTGAAGGTTCTTCTTCATTCGTAATGTTGCCATTATCATAAAGATCTGCTGAATCTGCAGAAGGTTCTTCTTTATTCGTAATGTTGTCATTATCATAAAGTTCAGCTGAATCTGCAGAAGGTTCTTCTTCATTCACAATGTTGTCATTATCATAAAGTTCAGCTGAATCTGCAGAAGGTTCTTCTTCATTCACAATGTTGTCATTATCATAAAGTTCAGCTGAATCTGCAGAAGGTTCTTCTTCATTCGTAATGTTGCCATTATCATAAAGTTCACCTGAATCTGCAGAAGGTTTTTCTTTATTCACAACGTTGCCATTGTCATCAAGATCTGCTGAATCTGCAGAAGGTTCTTCTTCATTCACAATGTTGCCATTGTCATCAAGATCTGCTGAATCTGCAGAAGGTTCTTCTTCATTCACAATGTTGCCACTATCATCAAGATCTGCTGAATCTGCAGAAGGTTCTTCTTCATTCGTAATGTTGCCATTGTCATCAAGATCTGCTGAATCTGCAGAAGGTTTTTCTTCATTCATAATGTTGCCATTGTCATCAAGATCTGCTGAATCTGCAGAAGGTTCTTGTTTCTTTACAATGTTGTCATTATTATGTAGATCTGATACATCTGATTGTCGTTTGTCTACAGCAAATTCTTTGTCGCCATCTCCTAAACCCACTGAAGGTCTATTTACAGACCAGTTTTTATTATGCAGATCGTCTGAATGTTTTGAAGAGAACTGTTTTTGAGCATGTTCCAGAGTGTCCTCAACTCTGACAGCTTCCTGCAGTTCTCCTGCATGTCCTTCATCCTGTAGGGTGTGCGAGTCTTTGAGGTCATTAGAAGTTGTTCTGATCGCTCTGGATTTGTGGTGGTGTCCTAAGTAATGTCTCTGACCGTTTGTGAAGGCGTGGTGCGTGTGGTGTGACTGGCTGAAGTCCTCGTTCTGTTGACTGGGAGACTGGAGGCTTTGTCCTACAAGGTGGTCTGGAGAATGGTGATCATGGCTGGCCTGCCGGTTGTCCTGGCCTGCTGTGTGCTGGGAGATGTAGAAGGCGTGTGCCCACCACGGTGACATCATTGTCAGTGTCCATACCATTAATGCCAACTTCGTCAGTGTTGACAGCATCTGCAACACACCATCGTCACTACCATCAACATCAACAGTCTGTCACACACACATACACCACCATCAACACCATCACCTACATCATCATCACCACCACCACCACCATCAGCATCATCGTCATCATCATCACCACCACCACCATCAGCATCATCGTCATCATCATCACCACCACCACCATCAGCAACATCGTCATCATCACCATCATTACCGTCAACAGTATGTTACAGACACCACTATCAATATCACCACTT
>CM060308.1:103917316-103924816 GCA_030674185.1 Monoplex corrugatus | reverse complement strand
ACAAGAACAAGGACAAGAACAAGAACAAGAACAAGGACAAGAACAAGAACAAGAACAAGGACAAGAACAAGAACAAGAACAAGGACAAGGACAAGAAAAAGAACAAGAACAAGAACAAGAACAAGAACAAGGACAAGAACAAGAACAAGGACAAGAACAAGGACAAGAACAAGAACAAGAACAAGGACAAGAACAAGAACAAGGACAAGAACAAGGACAAGAACAAGAACAAGGACAAGAACAAGAACAAGAACAAGAACAAGGACAAGGACAAGGACAAGAACAAGAACAAGACAAGAACAAGAACAAGAACAAGAACAAGAACAAGAACAAGAACAAGAACAAGGACAAGAACAAGAACAAGAACAAGACAAGAACAAGAACAAGAACAAGAACAAGAACAAGGACAAGAACAAGAACAAGAACAAGGACAAGAAAAAGAACAAGAACAAGACAAGAACAAGAACAAGGACAAGAACAAGAACAAGGACAAGAACAAGGACAAAACAAGAACAAGAACAAGGACAAGAACATGAACAAGGACAAGAACAAGGACAAGAACAAGAACAAGGACAAGAACAAGAACAAGAACAAGAACAAGGACAAGAACAAGAACAAGAACAAGAACAAGGAACAAGGACAAGAACAAGGACAAGAACAAGAACAAGAACAAGAACAAGAACAAGGACAAGGACAAGAACAAGAACAAGGACAAGAACAAGGACAAGAACAAGAACAAGGACAAAACAAGAACAAGAACAAGAGACAAGGACAAGAGGAAGAATAAGAACAAGGACAAGAGGAAGAACAAGAACAAGGACAAGAGCAAGAACAAGGACAATATAATAACACGAAACCCAAACTAGATTTTCTTTTTTTTATCACAGAAACAATCGTCATATCTGATTTTTTTTTATACAGAAACAACCGTCATATCTGATTTTTTTTATCACAGAAACAACCGTCATATCTGATTTTTTTTATTCACAGAAACAATCGTCATATCTGATTTTTTTTTTATCACAGAAACAACCCTCATATCTGATTTTTTTTTTATCACAGAAACAACCGTCATATCAAAATTGACATTTTGGAGAAGTTAAAGCATCAAAAGAGGGTCAACAAACATTCAAGATAAAGAGAAGAGAAAAGAAAAGAAGAGAAAAGAAAAGAAGAGAAAAGAAAAGAAGAGAGAAGAGAAGAGTAGAGTAGAGAAGAGAAGAGGAGAGAGAAGAGAAGAGAAGAGAAGAGAAGAGTAGAGTAGAGTAGAGTAGAGAGGAAAAAACACGTCAATACAAGATAGGACAAGAGATTAACAAGATTATACAAGATAGGACAAGACATAAAACAGATACAAGAAAGACGAGAAAAATCTTTATTTCAATATTATCATTCAGACAAATCAGATAACAAGAGATTGAAGATGAATATAAGTCTTCCTTGTGTCTATATTGTATCTGTTATATGTCAGTATTCCTTTGTTCAACATGATATGAAATTATAAACATCATTGTGTTAAATGTTTGGTGATGCCTTTTTATTGTGAACATATGAAATTATCAAAAAAAGTGAAAATGAAAGCAAGACAAGGAAACAAATCTTAATTTCAAATCTCAAGACAAATACCAACACCCCCACCCACCCACCCAAACCAAACACAACCAACCAACACCCACCCAAAACCAACAACCAACCACCACCACCACCCACCAACAACCAACAAACCCAACCACCAACCAACACCCAACCAACCACCCACCCAACCACCAACCAACCAACCCAACCAACCACCACAACCAACCAACCAACACCACCCACCCACCCAACCACCACCAACAACCCACCCAACCACCACCCAACCAACACCAACCACCACCAACCAACCAACCACCCACCAAACCACCCACCCAACACCACCCAACCAACCACCCCAACCAACCACCCACCCCAACCACCAACCAAACCACCCACCAAACACCAACCCAACCACCCAACCACCAACCACCACCACCCAACCCAACCAACAACCCACCCACCCACCACCACCACCACCAACCACCCAACCAACCAACCAACCACCCAACCAACCAACCAACCAACCCACCCACCAACCAACCAACCAACCAACCAACCAACCAACCACCCACACCAACCAACCAACCACCCAACCAACCAACCACCCACCACCACCCACCCAACCAACCAACCAACCAACCAACCAACCAACCAACCAACCAACCAACCAACCAACCAACCAACCAACACCAACCAACCAACCAACCACAACCAACGAACCAACCAACCAACCAACCAACCAACCAACCAATCAACCAACCAACCAACCAACCACCCAACCAAATAATCAAACAAGCAAGTAGCCAAACACAGAAACAAAGTGAAAACGTCAAAGAGCAAAATGTTGTTTACAGTATAAAGATTTATCTGTAGAGGATGAGCAATGTCGAGATTATCATCTGTTTAGTGACGTCATGTGAGTGTGTGTGTGATTGTCACATGAGTTTAATGATGTCACACAGGTATAGAATGATGGTACATATTGTAGTTGGATTATGTTTCTCTCTGTCTGTCTGTCTGTCTGTCTGTCTCTCTCTGTGTCTGTCTGTCTGTCTCTCTTTCGTTGTCTCTATCTCTGTCTGACTGTCTCTCTCAATTTGTGCGTGCGCATATGTATGTATGTTTGTGTATGTATGTGTGTGTGTGTGGGTGCACGTGTTCGTTCGTTATTTCTTTTAACGTCTGTTCACATATGTGCTTTTAGACGAAAAGAAAATCATAAAGACAGTTTAACATATCAATTAACATTAAAAAAAATTATAGGACAATAGGCTTTAACAGATTGCTCAGGGCTGCGCGCGCGCGCGCGCGCGTGTGTGTGTGTGTGCACGTATACGCACGCGCATGCAACGAGCGTGTCCCGTGCTGGGTTATGACAAACCATCTGTGATTATCTGGTGGGGTAGAGGGGTAGAAGAGGATAATCTTACCGAATAAAAACGTTGTAACAGTCAAGGAGTAATGATAACATTGACAAGCAAACAAACAGAGGTAGGTGGGAGTTACAGGTATAAAAACAATCGGTCTTAATCAAAGAAAACGACCTACGGGACTGTGCAGTAAATGCCTAGCAAAGTGCAAATACAAAGTGAAATCAGTGTGTTTCTGTTTCAATTTTGAAAATGATACAGGGAAATAAGGTCGCATTCGCTGACAACACAAAAGGTGTTTAACTGTTATAGACTCACTACAGACACATTTGATGGTAATATTGAACTTAGTCCGAAGTGAGTTCAGATATAATCTGTAAGCTAAAGTTATTTCTAGTCTTGTAAAACCCTGGTAATTTACGATGAAAGGGCGATAGTGACATTGCGCTTTTACTTTCTTTTCTAGTATAGCATTCATTTCATGTTCAGAGAGTCGTAAATCAAGTTTAGTACTGCCTGCCCTATTCATTGCTGCACTTTTAGCGATTCTATCGACTCGACCATTATTTATGATACCACAGTGTGATGGAATCCAACAAAAAGTAACGTGAGTATTATTTGTTAATAAACAATGAATTAAAAAGTTTATCTCAAATATTAACGTACTATTTACTTTACATTTGCAGCTCGTCAGGGATTGTAATGCAGATTTCGAATCTACACATAATAAGATACTAAATACATCTATGGGTAGATCTACTATATATTTCAGTGCCATTAGGATGGCAACTAATTCAGACGTGAAGATTGAGTGTCCCTGTCCTAAAGAGTAAGCCTTTTCCACTTTTAAGTTTGGAATTATAAAATCAGCGCCTGCTGCACCATCATCTAGAACAGAGCCATCAGTAAATATTTTCAAGTGATGTGAATATTTTTCATGCAGATGAGACAGAACGTCAATTGCCAACAGGTACGGATTAATATCTTTTCTCAAGTCAGTTTCAATGTAGTTGATATCAAAAGTAGCAGTGGACAATTCCCAGGGGGGTAGAGGACAACATATCAGTTTATGTGAAACTTTTTTAGGTACTGCTCTGCAAATTTCGAAGAGCTCATTTGTGTAAGTGGATATTGTTTCTTGTGCCTTTATTGTTCTTGCTCTCTTGGGGAAATGGATGTCAGACCGAATTTTAAGATCCGTGTCAACATAGTTAGCTATTGCATTTGCTCTAACTATATATTTAGCAGCTGATAACTTCCTCCAGTCTTCCAAAGGAAGGATGCCGGCTATTTTATAGACTTCTTGTGTTTTTGTATACACCGGTACCCCAAAAGCACATTTAACAGCTTTACTATCTAAGCTTTGAAGTTTTTTCAAATAACATCTTGGGTCTGAAAAATAGACCTCTTGGCCATAAGCCAACTTTGATCTGACTAAAGCTGTTACAAGATGTAACAACGTTTTAGTGTCCTGCCCCCATGACTGTTTACACATTTTTTTTTTATTGAATTAAATCTTTTCACGGCTTTGTATAACAAGGCATCAATATGTACTTTCCATTGTAAACTGGAAGTCAAGTGAACTCCCAGAAATTTCACCTGAGTGGTATATTTCAGTTCCTCCTTATCAATTTTGAACAGTGGTAACTCTTTAGGACTGAAATCATTATTAAAAAGAATCATATGTGTCTTTTCATTGGATATTTCCAGACCGTTAACTTTCAAGTGAGTGGAAATGTGATCAATTTCATGTTGATAGATCTTTTTAATATAGTTTATTTCTCTTAAGGAAGTCTTCCTTTTCAACCAGACATTCATCCATATCGCTATATCATCAGCGTACTGAGCTAAGTTCACATTGTTTGAGACTTGTGTTGGCAGGTCATTGATCAAAATATTAAATAAAAGAGGAGATATTATGGAACCCTGTGGAATTCCCATGTTTACATGTCGTTTTTCAGAGTATGTATTACCTATTTTAGCGACTATACTTCGATCACTTATAAATGCTTTGATGAAATAATAAATATTACCTTTGAGACCAATATGTTTCAATTTCAACAAAAGTCTTGCATACCAGACTTGATCATACGCTTTTTTAAGATAAAAAAAGGTAGCTAAGACATTTTTCCTTCTCGCAAACTGAGTTTTTATTTGAGTCGTTAATTTGACTGAATGGTCTGTCGTCGATCTCCTTTTCGAAATCCAGATTGGTTAATAGGTGTTATATTATTTTTCTCACAAAAATAAGTCAGTCGATTCAAAGTAATTTTTTCCATTAGTTTCGAAACATGGGATGTAAGCAAGATAGGCCTGTAACTACCTGGATCAGAGCGTGGTTCATTAGCTTTCGGTACAGGTATCACAATTAAAATCTTCCAAATGTCAGGTATGCGACCACTTTCCCAGCATTTTAGTATGATATGGTGTAAGTATTTATTCCATTTCTCTGGTAAATGATTTAAAAGGGTATACAAAATGCCATCCAGTCCTACAGCCGATTTTTTATTGTTCAAAGAGAGAAGAGCATCTTTAAGTTCTTGTAACGTAATTTTTGAATTTATGTACATGTATATTCTTCAGATTCCTCAATTTTTCGTCTTTTCTCCTGAATTGGTGGAGACAAGCTACTGGAATTACTTGCTCTTGAAAAGAACAGTACAAATTCTTCAGCTTTCTCAGATGACGAAGGGAATTCATTGTCTTTAATCTTAATAGGAAACTGTGGTAAATGAAATCCATTTTTCATTTCTTTGACCTTATTCCAAATTTTAGGAAGATCTTTTGGACCGAAAATTTGTTGAGAACAGAAATCTGACCAATAACTCTTTTTGGCTTGGGCTATGACCTTGTTTGAATGAATCTTTGCCACTTTCATATTGTAATGGTCTTCTGGAGATTTAGTTTTTAGGTAGGTTTTATACATTTTCTTTTTTTCGTTCTTAGCTTCTTCACATAATTGATTCCACCAGCTATTTCCAACAAAATTACCTTTGTTTACATTTTTCCTTTTTGGAATTGAATTTTTTGCTGCCTCATGTAATGTGTTTGTGAAGTGTGAAGGGTGCACGTGTGTGTGCGTGTATGTGTGTGTGTGTGTGTGTGTGTGTGTGTGTATGCGTGTATGTGTGTGTGTGTTTGTGTGTTGTGTGTGTTGTGTTGTGTGTGTTGTGTGTGTGTGTGTGTTGTGTGTGTGTGTGTGTGTGTGTGTGTGTGTGTGTGTGTGTGTACATGTTACTGTATTTTTTGTGTTCTAGTGTTGTTTTACAGACGCAACCCACCCCGAACACGCATGAATGCACCACACACACACACATACACACACACATGCACACAGACACACACATACATACACACACACATACACACACACGCACACACACGCACACGCACACACACAACACACGCACACACACAACACACACACGTACACACACACATGCACACGCACACACACAAAACACACACACACACACACACACACACACACTCACACACACACACACACACACACACACACACACACACACACACACACACACACACACACACACACACACACACACACACACGAAAAGTGACACAAGCAGACACACCTCAGCTCAAGGAAAAATCTAGTTTTATTGACGTCATAACCGAGCTAAAGATTGTGACCTAGTCTGGTCCACTCCACTCAAAGACAGTTAACGATATCTTCCAACGAACAAGAACAAGAACAAGAACAAGAACAAAAACAAGAACAAAAACAAGAACAAGAACAAGAAGAAGAACAAGGAGGAAGAAGAAGAAGAAGAACAAGAACAAGAACAAAACAAGAACAAGAACAAGAACAAGGAGAAGAACAAGAAAAGAAGAAGAAGAAGAAGAAGAAGAGAAGAAGAACAAAACAAGAACAAGAACAAGAAAAAAAACAAGAACAAGAACAAGAACAAGGAGAAGAACAAGAAAAGAAGAAGAAGAAAGAAGAAGAAAGCAAGAAAAGAAGAAGAAGAAAGAAGAAGAAGAAGAACAAGAACAAGAACAAGAACAAGAACAAAAACAAGAACAAGAACAAGAACAAGGAGAAGAACAAGAAGAACAAGAAAAGAACAAGGAACAAGAAACAGAAGAACAAGAACAAGAAAACAAGGAAAGACAAGAAAAGAAGAAGAGAAGAACAGAAAGAACAAGAACAAGAACAAGAACAAGAACAAGAACAAGGACAAGAGCAAGAACAAGACAGAGAAGAACAAGAACAAGGACAAACGAGCAAGAACAAGAAACAAGAACAAGAAAACAAGAACAAGGACAAAGCAAACAAGAGCAAGAACAAGAACAAGAGCAAGAACAAGACAAGAACAAAAAACAAGAGCAAGAACAAGAACAAGGAGAAGAACAAGAACAAGGACAAGAACAAGACAAGAACAAGGAAAAACAAGAACAAGCACAGACAAGAACAAGAACAAGAAAGCAAGAACAAGAACAAGAACAAGAACAAGACAAGACAAGAACAAGGACAAGAACAAGAACAAGAGACAAGAAGCAAGAACAAGAACAAGAACAAGAACAAGGACAA
>CM060308.1:103904816-103907316 GCA_030674185.1 Monoplex corrugatus | reverse complement strand
TCAAAAGCCTTTTCCGTGTCTGGCGCCTCGTGCTGATGGCGCGCGTGCAGACCCTCCATGGTGCTAGTGACGTGTGGATCTGCTGCCTTCAGGTCCTGTGTGTTGCCGCTATGGCTCATGTGCAAGAACTCCGCCTCTGGCTTGATCTCCGTTTTACCTGGCACAGGTGAGACAGGTGAGACAGGTGAGACAGGTGACACAGGTGACACAGGTCAGACGGGTCAGACAGGTGACACAGGTCAGACATGTGACACAGGTCAGACAGGTGACACAGGTCAGACAGGTGACACAGGTCAGACAGGTGACACAGATCAGACAGGTGAGACAGGTCAGACAGGTCAGACAGGTGACACAGGTGACACAGGTGACACAGGTGACACAGGTCAGACAGGTGAGACAGGTCAGACAGGTGAGACAGGTCAGGCAGGTGACACAGGTCAGACAGGTCAGAGAGGTGACACAGGTGAGGCAGGTGAGACAGGTCAGACAGATGACACAGATGAGATAGGTGAGACAGTGGTCAGGTGAAACGACTTGGCAAAACGAGGCGAAAAATTGTAGGACTCGTGTGTGTGTGTGTGTGTGTGTGTGTGTGTGTGTGTGTGTGTGTGTGTGTGTGTGTGGTGTGTGTGTGTGTTGTGTGTGTGTGAGAGAGAGAGAGAGAGAGAGAGAGACAGACAGACAGACAGAGGGAGAAAGGGAGTGAGAGAGAGAGAGGAAGAGAGTCAGAGAGAGAGAGAGAGAGGGTGAAAGGGAGAGAGAGAGAGAGGGTGAAAGGGAGAGAGAGAGAGTGTGTGTGTGTGTGTGAGTGAGTGTGTGTGGTGTGTGTGTGTGTGAGAGAGAGACTGAGAGAGAGAGGGAGAGAAAGAGAAAGAGAGAGAGGAAGAGAGACACAGAGAGAGAGAGAGAGGGTGAAAGGGACAGAGAGAGAGGATGAAAGGGAGAGAGAGAGAGAGAGGGAGAGAGAGAGAGAAAGAGAGAGAGAGAGAGCGTCTGTGTGTGTGTGTGTGTGTGTGTGTGTGTGTGTGTGTGTGTGTGTGTGTGTGTGTGTGTGTGTGTGTGTGTGCACGCACGCACACGTCCTCTCGAGCGTATGTTACATACTGGAACGCATGTGTATACCTGTTCTTCAAAGCAACTAAACCATGAGTGTGAGTTGATATGGCGCCAGCAGGCAGCAAAAGTGTGTGTGGTGTTTTTACAGTGATTTTATCGAGGTTCTATTTGATTTTATGCATTGAATTTTCCTCTGCATGAAATCCTGACCTCACTCATCCCCCTCTGTACCCTGTCTCCGCTCGGAGTGGAATCACATTGTAATATATATTTGTGTATAATATGCTGTCTATAATTTTCCATTGCTTTTATTCTTTTTCCCCATTTGTAGCCATGTGTGAGTGTGTGTGTGCGTGTGTGTGCGCACGTGCGTATGTGTATGTTCAGCGCTTAGATATGATTTCTATCAAGATTTTTGCGCTATATAAATATTGTAATTATTATTATTATTATTATTAAACCAACCAAACCGACTAAAATCAAACCAGCTGACCAATCGTAATACATCAACCAATCAACCAACCCACAACACAACACCCCCCCCCCCCCCAACAACCAATGAACACATCTATAACAACAAAACAGACAGACCACTGAACACTCACACGGCACACAATGGGACTTACCAGCAGGCGGCAGGTTGGCATCGTTCTTGTTCTTGCCCATGTAGGTGAGGGAATTGAGGGAGGCGAAGTCTGGGGGCTGGTACCCCACCGTGAAGTGAGTCTTCTTCGTCTCCAGGTTCCTCTCCCGGCACATGTCGTTGCGCGTGCGCACGCGATCCATGGCGTACAGGCCGCTAGACAGAGCTCCCGCAAAGTTGTTCTGTGACAGCACACGTCATTGGTAATGATCATCATCATCGTCGTCATCATCATCAACATCATCATTATCATCATCATCGTCGTCGTCATCGTCGTCATTATCATCGTCGTCGTCGTCATCGTCGTCGTCGTCATCGTCATCATCATCATCGTCGTCGTCGTCGTCGTCGTCGTTGTCGTCGTCGTCGTTATCATCATCATCATCATCATCATCATCATCATCATCATCATCATCATCATCATCATCAGTGCCCTGTTGCATGGCGTTGTCCTTCATGGCCCTCCATACAAATCTATCTTTTGTCGCTGCTAGTATGTCTCCCACCCTCTCTGTCTTCATCCACTCTGCAAATCCGTCCAATTTCTTTCTTTCTGGATCTACCTGGTGCTCCTTTTTCCATCCAGCTTTCCTGCTGTGACTAGGTGCTCTAATTTCTCTTGCCTCATAAATCTGTCCTATGAATGTTTTCTTGTCTTTTCCTAGTCTTCTATATTGATGTTCTTTTTGTGTTTGCCTCTTTCATGGCTGTTTCCTTTGTTTTCGTTGCTGGCCATGGAACTCTTAACATTCTTCTCAGAAACCACATTTCAGCTGCCTCAATCTTGTTCTGGTTCTGACT